>MUZC01004641.1:10399-26337 GCA_002072015.1 Radix auricularia | reverse complement strand
TGTAATCTACACACAAACACCTCAAACAGTACTCTCATTGTAATCTACACACAAACACCTCAAAAAGTACTCTCATTGTAAGCTACACACAAACACCTCAAACAGTACTCTCATTGTAATCTACACACAAACACCTCAAACAGTACTCTCATTGTAATCTACACACATAACCGTAACAGAACTCTCATTGCAAACAACGCCAGGAAAAAAAAGAAGCCATAGAGACGCGCATTTTTACTAATGGATTCATTTGCTTTTTATGTGGTTGTTATTTTGAAAGAAGAAGGAGCTGGCGATAATGTAAGTGTTCTTTGAGTACATGAGTCTTAACTGGTCTATTTGAGTTAGCATGGAATTTATTGTCAATTTTGAGTTTTAAAAAATAAATTCAGTTTGATTTTTTAGAGTTTTTGGTCATCCTGAGGGAGATTCTGCTTTTAATTTACACTGTGGGGTCGGAAATTAATAAAGTTTATTTAATGGAGAGTTTTAACAAACGTTTCGCTAATCAGGCTTCTCTATAATATTGCTAAAATTTTTATCATAGACCACTAACGTATCTTCCCATTCTACCATTTATAAAGGACCCACGATTAGCGTTTTGAACATCTTAACAGGAACAAAGGTTAGGTTATTTGCTGATGATTATTTAATCTACAGAACAAGATAGCACAAATTTACAAAAAGACTTAGATGAATTAATAAAATGGGAAACTGGAGTATGTCTTTCCACCCAGAAAAGTGTCAACTGTAACAAACAAAAAGAAACAAATAATTTCAAAATATCTCATTCATTACAAAGATCTAACCCTAACTAAAGATGCAAAATACTTAGGAGTCATAATAAATGAGAAATTATCATGTGTCAATGGAGTTATTAAAAAATCAAAGAAAAACTTTTGCTGTTTAAAAAGAATATTTTACAAATGTAATAAAGATGTAAAAGATATAAAGATATAAAAATGCTACCTCACCTTGATGAGACCTATACTAGAATATGCATCTTCTGTATGGGACACATCCACCAAAGAAAATATTGATAAGTTAGAACAAATCCAAAAAAGAGCTGCCAGAATCATTACTGGAGAATAATCAAAACTGACAAGAGTAACACCATTAGTTAAATCATTAAACCTTGAAACAGTAGAGGATAGAAGAACCAAGAGTAAAGTAGTCATTATATATAAAGCAATTAATTGTAATTTTGAAATATAACACAAAGAAACTTAATACAACCCTCAGATAGACACCTGTCTTATTCCGTCTTTTTTTAGTTCTTCCCGTCCGGATTATCAGCGTGGATGGGTTTCCTGAAGAAACCGGGAAAACAAACACTTAATCAGCATTTACAGCTCTATTGGGAATGCAGGATTAAACACGACCCATAAATAAGCGTAGGAAGCAATAATCTTCCGTATAGAAGGAGCGTCTGCAAAAGACAAGATAAGATCTAGTTATTATATGTGTGTCTTAAAATAATCGCTCGCAAAATGTTCGACGTACCAAGTCGACTACAGTGTACTGAATATTTGCTGTAACAAATGGAAGTCATAAATGTTACTTTTAACAAAAATTATATTTTAAGTTTTATGTATTTAAGTTTATTTATTTAAGTCATTTATTTAAGTTTTATTTATTTGAAAATGGTTTTTGAAAGAAGTGTAGCTGAAAGTAAAGCACAAGAGATAAATGCAGATTTAAAGAGTTAGAGGTATAAGTAATGAACAGTGAAGGGTGAGAGATAGAGAATGAGAATCAATAGTGAGGGAGGGGTAGATTGAGAACAATTTAAGAGTACGGTCGCCTCTACGTTATCGCAGACTCGTGACGTCACTCCAGTATCCCAAAGTGCCGGCTCGCAATCAGATTACTACAAGAGCGTTCCCAGGTCTTCACAGATTTCCCTGTTCTCATTAAATGTGAGTAAAACTGCTGATTAACGTGAGCTACGTCACGTGATATGGGGATGTGATAATGGAAGGATGCAATAAAATGTACAAGCCACCACCAGGTTAGAGGTCAGAGGCCAGCGGGAGATGTTCAGCTAGGTGGTAAAAGTGTGCAGTCAGTTGTGATTCGCTCTCAACAAGTAGCCAAAGTACATACGAGAGGAGAAGTTCAGCTAGGTGGTAAAGGTGTGCAGTCAGTTGTGATTCGCTCTCAACAAGTAGCTAAAGTACATACGAGAGGAGAAGTTCACTGTTCACTTCTGACGATCTCAATGAGATTCGTTCACGATCTTAGATCAAACTTTCTCTCAGAGAAGTTAATCATATGATCTATTGGTCCGTCAGATTCTCAGTCATTTAAATATTTACCTGTCCGTCATAATAGTAAATGTGATCTATCTGTCCGTTATAGTCAGTCAATAAGATCTACCTGTTAGTCATAATAGTCAGTCGATAAGATCTACCTGTCCGCCATAATAGTCAGTCAATAAGATCTACCTGTCCGTCATAGTCAGTCAATAAGATCTACCTGTCCGCCATAATAGTCAGTCAATAAGATCTACCTGTCCGCCATAATAGTCAATGAGATCTACCTGTCCGCCATAATAGTCAGTCAATAAGATCTACCTGTCCGTCATAGTCAGTCAATAAGATCTACCTGTCCGTCATAGTCAGTCAATAAGATCTACCTGTCCGCCATAATAGTCAGCCAATAAGATCTACCTGTCCGCCATAATAGTCAGTCAATAAGATCTACCTATCCGCCATAATAGTCAGTCAATAAGATCTACCTGTCCGTCATGATAGTCATTCAATAAGATCTACCTGTCCGTCATAGTCAGTCAATAAGATCTACCTGTCCGCCATAATAGTCAATCAATAAGATCTACCTGTCCGCCATAATAGTCAATAAGATCTACCTGTCCGTCATAGTCAATCAATAACATCTACCTTTCCGTCATTATAGTCAGTCAATAAGATCTACCTGTCTGTCATAGTCAGTCAATAAGATCTACCTGTCCGTCATAGTCAGTCAATAAGATCTACCTGTCCGTCATAGTCAGTCAATAAGATCTACCTGTCCGTCATAGTCAGTCAATAAGTCTACCTGTCCGTCATATTCAGTCAATAAGATCTACCTGTCCGTCATAGTCAGTCAATTAGATCTACCTGTCCGTCATAGTCAGCAATAAGATCTTACTGTCCGTCATTATAGTCAGTCAATAATATCTACCTGTCCGTCATATTCAGTCAATAAGATCTACCTGTCCGTCATAGTCAGTCAATAAGATCTACCTGTCCGTCATAGTCAGTCAATAAGATCTACCTGTCCGTCATAGTCAGTCAATAAGTTCTACCTGTCCGTCATAGTCAGTCAATAAGATCTACCTGTCCGTCATAGTCAGTCAATAACATCTACCTGTCCGTCATAATAGTCAGTCAATAAATAGTCAGTCAATAAGATCTACCTGTCAGTTATAGTCAGTCAATAAGATCTACATGTCTGCCAGAGTAGGCAGTCAATAAGATCTACCTGTCCGTCATAGTCAGTCAATAATATCTACCTGTCCGTCATAATAGTCAGTCAATAATATCTACCTGTCCGTCATAATAGTTAGTCAATAATATCTACCTGTCCGTCATAAAAGTCAGTCAATAATATCTACCTGTCCGTCATAATAGTCAGTCAATAATATCTAGCTGTCCGTCATAATAGTCAGTCAAGAAGATCTACCTGTTCGTCATAGTCAGCCAATAAGATCTACCTGTCCGTCATAGTCAGTCAATAAGACCTACATTTCCGCCAGAGTAGGCAGTCACTTAGTAAGACTAACCTGTCTGTTAGAGCAGTTTGTTAAGGGAGATGTAAAGTTGGAGCGACATTTCTTTGTAAGTTGTATTTGATGTGTGTGGTAAATCTGATCACTCCGATACCTCACACAAGGACATGCGTGTCAGGTGATGTCACGTGACACTGAGATATTTCAACTTCACATTTTAGGCTTTTGCCAGATTAAAAAAAAAAAAAATTAAAAAAAAAGAGGTGGATGTGAAAGTGGAATAAAAATTTCTAGCGCAATCCATCACCATGACCTTGACCTCGGCGTTGTTATTATAGAAGCGGTGAGTTAGCAGACCGTGAAGTTAAAACACTTAATCTGCCGAAACTGCTGAAAAACAAACTGTTACAAACTATTGAGCAGACGAGAGTTTAAGTGCGTGGAAAAAAAACAAATGATTTGGCGGTGAATTAGGCAGACCTGAGAACAGTTTTATTTATGCGTCTGTAATTAGAAGATACGACGCGACTAATAGTGCTACTTTCTTACTGGCAATAACAAAGATACGACGCTACTAATAGTGCTACTTTCTTACTGGCAATAACTAAGATACGACGCTACTAATAGTGCTACTTTCTTACTGGCAATAACAAAGATACGACGCTACTAATAGTGCTACTTTCTTACTGGCAATAACAAAGTCTGACCTAAAAAAAAATCCACGCTCTTACGCACAGATTACTTTCTCAACATTGTAAATCCTGAATCATTTCTCAACATTATTAAAAAAAAACTTGAATCATTTCTCAACATTGTAAATCTGGATTCTTTAAAATAAATATTTTGTAAATAAAAAAGTAAGTCTTGAGTAATATTTAAGTGTATAGTTGTTAAAGTTTTTAATATTTTTGTGTATTGAGAAAGTGTTATGTTCTAATTCATATCGCTTTCGTTAATCATTTAACAAATTCTTTTAAAAAATCTATGAATGATCAAATCCTGATTTCTCCGAATTTTTCAAATTATTATGTTTATTTTACGATGAAAAGCTACAATATATATATATATATATATAAGTAAGTAACCAACCCATACCAAATAGGTTTTGTTTTAAAATACCTTTGAAAGTAGTTTAGGTATTAGTCACGATGAACTGAACAATACAGGTTTAAGAAATGTCAATTTTTAATGATACTTGAAATAAGTTATTCGCTCCTCAAATAATATTTCAAAAATGCTTAAAATTAACATTTATTCATAAAGTTATAATTGTTTCTTAAGTTTACATATAACATTGTCTGCAAAACATTTCCCATTTCAAGGCACCTGGTTCTTGCTTTCACGTGAAACATAATATCATCATGTTGCACTATTTAGTTTCTAGGACTTTTTACCTTTAACTCATAATTAGAACCATAACATTCGTTGTTTTTTCCAGGTAACATTCCCTAAAGTGGGGAAGGGTAATGTCCTACTCCCCATGAACTACTCAAGCTCACCCCTGACACTTGTGAAGTGAAAAGCAAAAATAAGCCATAATGATAAGAATATTAATCATGCGCCCCAAATAAGTAAAATGAGAAAAAGAATATTTCTTGCAATTATAAATGGAAAATTAAAGTAGAAATAACTTTTTTTTAAAAATTAAAACATTAAAAAAAAAAAAAAGGAAGTGGCATAAAATTAACTCCTTAGATTGATCTTATTAATGAAATCTGGCCACATATTTCTTAAATGACAATGTTCATGACCACGACTCTTTATCAATTATAGGTAACGCATTTTAAAAATTATACACGTATAAAGGTATGTCTACATATATAATTTAATATAGTATATTATAATGTCATCTTGTTTTAATCAATAAGACCTTTCAGTCTTGGTATGGTAAAGGGAATAAGACTCTTTTGCGAAATTCACATCTGTGCCAGGATTTGAGATAAATATACAAAGAGATATTCATTTTTTTGAAGCTAGATTAAATATTATTATTGTAAAACGGTGTTCTATCCCAAGAGAATTGATTGTCAAAGATAATAGAGCTAAGAGATTGCTTTCAATATCTTTCATTCATAAACTCAAGTTGACAACGATAAACTTAACTTTCAAACCGATCATCGATACCAGCGTGGGAGAAGAGTGTGTCTAAGAGAGTGCCTAAGCGCGTGTCGAAGAGCTTGTCTAAAAGTGTGTATAAGAGAGTGCCTACGGGCGTGTCTAAGAGCGTGTCTAAGAGTGTGTCTAAGAGAGTGCCTACGGGCGTGTCTAAGAGCGTGTCTAAGAGTGTGTAAAAGAGCGTGTATAAGAGCGTGTCTAAGAACGTGTCTAAAAGCGTGTCTAAGAGTATGTCTAAGAGTGTGTATTAGAGTGTCTAAGAGTGTGTCTAAGAGAGTGCCTAAGAGCGTGTCTAAAAGCGTGTCTAAAATGTGTCTAAGAGGGTGTCTAAGAGAGTGCCTAAGAGTGTGTCTAAGAGTGTGTATAAGAGCGTGTATAAGAGCGTGTCTAAGAACGTGTCTAAAAGCGTGTCTAAGAGTGTGTCTAAGAGTGTGTCTAAAAGCATGTCTAAGAGTGTGTATAAGAGCGTGTATAAGAGCGTGTCTAAAAGCGTGTCTAAGAGTGTGTCTAAGAGTGTGTCTAAGAGAGTGCCTAAGAGCGTGTCTAAAAGCGTGTCTAAAAATGTGTCTAAGAGTGTGTCTAAGAGAATGCCTAAGAGCGTGTCTAAAAGCGTGTCTTAGAGTGTGTCTTAGAGTGTGTATAAGAGCGTGTTTAAAAGCGTGTCTAAGAGTGTGTCTAAGAGGGTGTCTAAGAGCGTGTCTAAGAGTGTGTCTAAGAGTGTATAAGAGCGTGTCTAAGAGTGTGTCTAAAAGTGTGTCTAAGAGTGTGTATAAGAGAGTGCCTAAGAGCGTGTCTAAAAGCGTGTCTAAAAGTGTGTCTAAGAGTGTGTCTAAGAGAGTGCCTAAGAGCGTGTCTAAAAGCGTGTCTAAAAGTGTGTCTAAGAGTGTGTCTAAGAGAGTGCATAAGAGCGTTCTAAAAGTGTGTCTAAGAGTGTGTCTTAGAGTTTGTATAAGAGCGTGTCTAAGAGCGTGTCTAAAAGCGTGTCTAAGAGTTTGTATAAGAGTGTGTATAAGAGTGTGTCTAAAAGCGTGTCTAAGAGTTTGTATAAGAGTGTGTCTAAAAGCGTGTCTAAAAGCGTGCCCAAGAGCGTGTCTAAGAGTGTGCCTAAGAGCGTGTCTAAAAGCGTATCTTAGAGTGTGTCTTAGAGTGTGTATAAGAGCGTGTCTAAAAGCGTGTCTAAGAGTGTGTCTAAGGGAGTGTCTAAGAGTGTGTATAAGAGTGTGTATAAGAGTGTGTAAAAGAGCGTGTATAAGAGCGTGTCTAAAAGCGTGTCTAAGAGTGTGTCTAAGACTGTGTCTAAGAGGGTGCCTAAGAGCGTGTCTTAAAGCGTGTCTAAAAGTGTGACTAAGAGTGTGTCTAAGAGAGTGCATAAGAGCGTGTCTAAAAGCGTGTCTTAGAGTGTGTCTTAGAGTGTGTATAAGAGCGTGTCTAAAAGCGTGTCTAAGATTGTGTCTAAGAGAGTGCCTAAGAGCGTGTCTAAGAGTGTGTCTAAAAGCGTGTCTATGAGTGTGTATAAGAGTGTGTATAAGAGCTTGTCTAAGAGTGTGTCTAAGAGCGTGTCTAAAAGCGTGTCTAAAAGCTTGCCTAAGAGCGTGTCTAAGAGTGTGTCTAAGAGCGTGTCTAAGAGCGTGCCTAAGAGCGTGTCTAAAAGCGTGTCTTAGGGCGTGTCTAAAAGCGTGTCTAAGGGCGTGTATAAGAACGTGTCTTAGGGCATGTCTAAAAGCCTGTCTAAGAGCGTGTATAAGAGTGTGTCTAAGAGCGTGTCTAAAAGTGTGTCTAAAAGCTTGTCTAAGAGCTTGTCTAAGAGTGTGCCTAAGAGCGTGTCTAAAAGTGTGTCTAAAAGCTTGTCTAAGAGCTTGTCTAAGAGTGTGCCTAAGAGCGTGTCTAAGAGCGTGTCTTACGGCGTGTCTAAAAGCGTGTCTAAGGGCGTGTATAAGAGCGTGTATAAGAACGTGTCTAAGACATGTCTAAAAGCGTGTCTAAGGGCGTGTCTAAGAGCGTGTCTTAGGGCGTGTCTAAAAGCGTGTCTAATGTGTGTCTAAGAGCGTTTCTAAAAGCATGTCTAAGAGCGTGTCTAAGAGTGTGCCTAAGAGCGTGTCTAAAAGCGTGTCTAAGAGCGTGTCTAAGAGTGTGTCTAAGAGTGTGTCTAAGACCGTGTCTGAAAGCGTGTCTAAGAGCGTGTCTACGGGCGTGTCTAATAGTGTGTCTAAAAGCGTGTCTAAGAGCGTGTCTAAGACCGTGTCTAAAAGCGTGTCTAAGGGCGTGTCTAAGAGCCATTCAGTTTGTGACCTTTAAATAACCAGACGGGAAAGTGTAGCAAACTAACATATAACATGGTGAGAAACATTTAGTTGTAGCCAGTGCCCAAATTTGAGTCACCCCAAATTATTTAGGGAAGTACGCCCATGTCCACTTTAAGAGCCGCATTCCATAAAACATACAGACCTTTCACACCTACACAGTTCAGAGGCTCACTAAGAAAAAAAAACCCACCGTGCGCCAACTTTTCTTCATAAATCATCCCCATTCCTCGCCTTGTGCCACACACCATCAAATATGTATCACACAAATCAACTCAGGGATTCAATAAGTAAGTAGTGGTGTTCCAAACGTCTTCTATCATTCATTAAACTCAAACTGGGAGGAAATGTCTCCCCCCACATCTGCTGATACCTGACCCTGGCCCACGCCCTTTCAGTTGTGTTCTCTATAAACAGCCTAGGCACCAAAATCCTCGATGACGTCTGCTGGTGCCAGGAGTAAATCTTGGAGTTTCTGGGTTTTTTAGTTTGGATTGTAACCAGACGTTGATGGCACATAAATACATTGCTCACTTTTAGAACATTCGGTTATAGCGACTTAATGTTCACATACTCTGTAAAATGCTAGCAAGTTTGGTCGAAGGCACAGAATTTTATTGCAATATTTTAAATAGTTTTAAACATAGGTCATAGAGTTATATAATGATTTCATTAGGGGAAGTTTTAGTCTTATATTTAATAAGAATTTTTAAAACCTAACTCAAATACTCACTGGAACGTTGGAGATCTCATTCCTAAGTAATATATGGGGATTTTTTAAATACCGAAAATAATATTTCTGTATCCTAACTTAATATGGGAGACTTAAGTTACAAAATAAAAGAAAAAGGTTTGTATATGCATTACCAAAACATACTTTACATTGAAATGTATTAGATAGGTTAAAATTTTGAGTATGCAGGTCCTCATAGTTTCGGTATAGTTTTCTTAAAAGGGCGTTTTGCAACACATTCTTGCCACAAATTCATATTTTTTTTAGTTTCGACATTAGCCCCAAATGCCTACAACTTAGCAATTGTTGTTCGCAGTTCTCTACCGTCAATGTCACTATTTGAACTAGTGAACCCTCAGCTAAGGACTTGGTTTTGGCTACTCATTCCCTGATATAACAACTTCTCGACCGCCCACTAACTGGTCAATTACTGATTACCCATTAAGATTGTTTTAACTTATAGTTTTATAGATTTGTTTTTTGACTGGTCTCTCACTGACTTTGAACATTTTTGTGTTTGTCATTCTAAAACTTTGAATTGTTCTTACGGGTTATTTATTAGGACTGATTGCAAATATGATTTAGCATAATGTTGATGTTACTGAAATAACATACACGTTAAACGTTTTTAAACCATACAATAGTTTTGATTAACTTTGTATAAATAACCACACTGATTCATATCATAAAGCAGAACTATTGTTTAAAAAAGTTCTCATTACGTCTTTCTGTATAATTGCGCTTCTACTCCACCAAACGCTTCTTGGGATCAACATTTGGTGGAGTAGCAATCTAACAACATCGCCCATTAACGAGAACCATCTGGAATATTCGCAGGCAATTCTGTTCTTTTGTCAACTATTTGTCAGTGCAGGGATTGTTTGCAGGCCTTGGCAGACTGTGCCCAGATATGCGGGTGATTTAGATTTATGATTAGACATTCGTTGTTGGCTGGCGTCTTATTAACGGTGTGTACAGATTTTGCCACTAGGATGATACTGTAAATGGGGGAGAGACGGTAACTAAGGAGTTATGGACATTAGCGAGATCATGATATTTAGGAGACAATGATACTCGTGACCAACAGAATGCAGGCATACACTGAAAATAGGGAGATACGTATACTAATGGGTATACTAGTACAAGGGATGCACTCGTGTGACCTACATGCAGATATTAGTAAGATTCTAGCACTCCTAAAATTTTGGCACAGATAAGATACTGGCACCAATGTTCCTTATGAGCTGCAAGGCCGCGCAGAACCGACTCTGAACAAAAGTTTAGGATTACCGCTCAGCAAATCTGGTATAATATTACACACACGCACACACAAACACACACGCAATGGATTATGTGCAACTTCGCACATTATTTTTCTTACTATGCACACGGACCAACCAAACATAGAGGGATGGAACAATTATTGGCCTTAGTAAAATACTGTAACAGGCAAGATACTGTTACAAGTACAAGTAAGATACTGGTACAGGTAAGAAACTAGTATAGGTAAGATACTGGTACAGGTAATATTCTGCTACAGGTAAAATACTGGTACAGGTAAGATACTGGTACAGATAAGATACTGGTAAAGGTAAGATACTGGTAAAGGTAAGATACTGGTACTGGTAAGATACTGGTACTGGTAAGATACTGGTACAGGTAATATACTGGTACAGGTAAGATACTGGTACAGGTAATAAACTGGTACAGGTAAGATACTGGCAAAGGTAATATACTGGTACAGGTAATATACTGGTACAGGTAAGATACTGGCAAAGGTAATATACTGGTACAGGTAATATACTGGTACAGGTAGGATACTGGTACAGGTAATAAACTGGTACAGGTAAGATACTGGCAAAGGTAATATACTGGTACAGTGTTTTGTATACAAAAGTATTCCATTTTATCGTTTACTTTGTGTACTGTTGTGAAATATGACGTAGCAACCTAAATCTAAGACTTGATATCATATCAATGATGATAAGAGTGAACAAATCGCTCAGATAATGTTTTACTTCAGTAGATTATGCAGACTAAATGCAATAAAGAAACATTAAAAGTTGAATTTATCCATCTTAAATTATAAAACATTTACTGGGAATATCCTCATAACTCACCACCAAAAACAAAACTTTCAAAAATTAAATTGAAATTTAAAATAAATAAATAAATGAACTAATAAAAGATAAAATTGGAACTGAGAAATTTTACTAAATGAAGGAAAATACTTAAACATAATTCACCACCGTACAGAGCTAAATGCGTGTACTAAAACTTGAACGACATACCGTATATACTATACTCGAGTATAAGCCGACCCGAGTATAAGCCGAGACCGCCGAGACCCCTAATTTTACCACAAAAAACTGGGAAAAAGTATTGACTCGAGTATAAGCCGAGGATGGGAAATGCGAAATGAAGCAGCAACTGGTAAATTTAAAAAATAATAGATACCAATAAAATTACATTAAAACACATATTTATTTCAAAGAGAAACAGTAAATTAGCTCTATATATATATTGGTGTTAGTTAATCTCTATTCTTCTTCCGGTCTTATTCAAGAACCTCACTCTATTAATTAATTCTCACAATGACTATCAAGAGTTATTTCCCTTATTACATACAAGATTCAGCATTCTGGGGTCATTTTTTTTTCACTCGAGTATAAGCCGAGGGGGTGCTTTTAGAGCACAAAAAATGTGCTGAAAAAGTCGTCTTATACTCGAGTATATACGGTAGTTAAACATGAACAGCTGAACAACCAAGCCAATCAGTACTATCAACTTCTTTCCCCGTGTGTTTCTACAGTTACTGTTATTATCTTGGATTCGCCCCGCATTTCTTGGAGTCGGGCGACATTTTTATTTTTCAAATATTTTAATGAGCTCTCTAGCAAACGATCCTAATTGACGAGGCCACCCGAGACGTGTGAATTAGTTCCTCCTCAGGTCGGACTCACGTCTCTAGACGGAGCAACAACAAACGTCACATCTGAGCTGGGGTTTGAGAAGCAACAGAGGGCATACATTAGCATGAGTATAGGAGCAATCGTTCAGAGCATACCTTATTTTCAGACGGAGTAACAACACAGTCAAATACTATCTTTAGATGGAACAATAATGCTAGGGAGAACTTATTTTGATATAGAGCAATAACAACACAGAAAATACAACTAACTTGCAACGATAGATATACAATGGCATTTAATTCATTGAAAATCTCCCATTTAAAAAGTAATACTCATTTGATTTGTTTAAAATATGAAGAATATATAGAAGACCTGAACATTGCAGCGTGAGGTCACAGTCAGTGGCGCGAGGTCAGAGTCTGTGGCATGAGTTCAGAGTCTGTGGCACTAGGTCAGAGTCTGTGGCACGAGGTCAGAGTCTGTGTCACGAGGTCAGAGTCTGTGGCACGAGGTCAGAGTCTGTGGCACGAGCTCAGAGTCTGTGGCACGAGGTCGCAGTCAGTGGCACGAGGTCACAGTCAGTGACACGAGGTCACAGTCAGTGGCACGAGGTCACAGTCAGTGACACAAGGTCACAGTCAGTGGCACGAGGTCAGAGTCTGTGGCACAAGGTCAGAGTCTATGGCACGAGGTCAGAGTCTGTGGCATGAGGTCACAGTCAGTGGTACGAGGTCAGAGTCTGTGGCACGAGGTCAGAGTCTGTGGCACGAGGTCACAGTCAGTGGCACGAGGTCAGAGTCTGTGGCACGAGGTCACAGCCAGTGACACGAGGTCACAGTCAGTGACACAAGGTCACAGTCAGTGGCACGAGGTCAGAATCTGTGGCACGAGTTCAGAGTCAGTGGCATGAGGTCAGAGTCTGTGGCACGAGGTCAGAGTCTGTGGCATGAGGTCAGAGTCAGTGGTACGAGGTCAGAGTCTGTGGCACGAGGTCAGAGTCTGTGGCACGAGGTCAGAGTCTGTGGCACGAGGTCAGAGTCTGTGGCACGACGTCAGAGTCAGTGGCATGAGGTCAGAGTCTGTGGCATGAGGTCAGAGTCTGTGGCACGAGGTCAGAGTCTGTAGCACGAGGTCAGAGTCTGTATCACGAGGTCAGAGTCTGTGGCACGAGGTCACAGTCAGTGGCACGAGGTCAGAGTCTGTGGCACGAGGTCAGAGTCTGTGGCATGAGGTCAGAGTCTGTGGCATGAGGTCACAGTCAGTGGTACGAGGTCAGAGTCTGTGGCACGAGGTCAGAGTCTGTGGCACGAGGTCACAGTCAGTGGCACGAGGTCAGAGTCTGTGGCACGAGGTCAGAGTCTGTGGCACGAGGTCAGAGTCTGTTGCACGAGGTCACAGTCAGTGGCACGAGGTCACAGTCAGTGACACAAGGTCACAGTCAGTGGCACGAGGTCAGAGTATATGGCATGAGGTCAGAGTCTGTGGCACGAGGTCAGAGTCTGTTGCACGAGGTCAGAGTCTGGGGTATGAGGTCAGAGTCTGTTGCACGAGGTCAGAGTCTGGGGTATGAGGTCAGAGTCTGGGGTATGAGGTCAGAGTCTGGGGTATAAGGTCACAGCCAGTGGCATGAGGTCAGAGTCTGCGGCACGAGGTCAGAGTCTGGGGTATGAGGTCACAGCCAGTGGCACGAGGTCAGAGTCAGTGGCATGAGGTCAGAGTCTGTGGCATGAGGTCAGAGTCTGCGGCACGAGGTCAGAGTCTGGGGTATGAGGTCACAGCCAGTGGCACGAGGTCACTGCTAACAATGCCCATAACAAACACGCTGTTAGAACGTGTCTCTTTTGTAATTTTTTCCTTAATATATTTGGTTTTTAATCTGATGAAATGTACTTTTAGGCCGCTATTTATAAAACAAATTTATTTGGTCTATAATCTGATGAAATGTACTTTTAGGCTACTATTTATGAAACAAATTTATTTGCTTAAAGTGAAACACTGATAATTTTGTAATTGTATTGTATGTAATTTAAGTTTTAAGCTGCGGGAGTAAATTAAATTTGGGTGCGGGGGGGGGGGGGGGGGGGAGGGTACGTTAATTGCGCAAAAATCAGACAAGCTTTATGTATGCCTAGTAATATTTTTTAGTCACCTGAGCATTCATCTACATGTAGAATACGCACCGGTTGAAGCATTAGCTACCTACGACTTTAGCCACGGAGCATTAATGTTACAGCAGCACTAGTCGTTGCTCTGTCAGTGACAGACATTCTTGTTACAGCTACTACACGTGGTACTCGTTGGCAAAAGTGTAAACATCTAAATCCCTGACCCAGATATTACCGCCCCTCATCCGATAATCGCCCCCTTACCAGTGTTTCTACCGCCACTGATCTTCTTGCCTCGGCGCTGTGCTAATGATGTTTATACGAAGCCTCTCTATGAACTTTCAACAGTAAAGGGGGATAATTTATTGTCATCTCACTTAATGTCAATTTGTGTAATTGCCACATTCTTCCTGAGTATCCTCCCCCTCACAAAACCACCACTGGGCCCACGCATATGCTCGCTCAT
Source organism: Radix auricularia (assembly GCA_002072015.1). Classification (NCBI taxonomy): domain Eukaryota; kingdom Metazoa; phylum Mollusca; class Gastropoda; family Lymnaeidae; genus Radix; species Radix auricularia. The sequence continues at coordinate 11,976 of MUZC01004641.1, read as the reverse complement.
TGCCATCCTGGTACAATCCAGTTAACTTACATGCATCCAAACAAATCAATACAACCCCACACTCTCTTACACTATTAGATACTCTTAGCAATTTTAAAATAAAAAAAAATAAAAAAAATAAATAAAATTAAAAAAAAAAACACATACAAACATAAACCAAGAAACATTCAGCAACAATTACACTCACTCAAAAGAAATTAAAAAAAAACCCACTACACACACACCTAGACCCACTCACTTACACACCTATCCACCACTATACGCACCAGTGTTGCAAACTCAAGGTGCCAATTTTTCCAAGCAGGAGCAAAATTATACCCACATTACACTTCAAAATTTCCACATGCATTAAAATCATTCAATCATGTTGGCGAAGCGAATAAAAACCTAGCCAACACGTAAAAAAACCTAGATCCGAAATTTAAAAAAAAACCTAGTCACGCTAAAATAAACAAATATTATGTCACAAAGGCATCTCACCCCACTCGCCCTAAAAAAAAAGTTATTATTATTTGAACATGAGCATCTTTCAAATCATTTTATTATATTGTCATCCAAGTGTGTATATAATTTTAAAAATTTGTCAAATATTCCCATATTTAAGGCAAAGTCCTCAAAAATTCCCAAATTACCATTTCTATAATTTGGCTAAAAAATTCCCACGATTTGGGAATTTTCCCAGGAGTTCGCAACACTGACACGCACACATAGACCCACTCACATACACACCTATCCACCACTACACACAGACGTACACCCACTCACACACAAGCCATAAACAAACAAAAGAAAAATCTCACCCATCTGAACCACAACACAAACACAGCAAAACAACACCTAACACATCCAAACACACCACATCAACACCGACATAAGTTCCCTTATAGAAGACGTGCAGAATGACAGCAAACTATGCTGCAGGATACCCCAGTATAAAAAAAATAATGTCAGTCTTAAAAGACGGGTTTTTAAAAAAAATCACACTAAAGCATCATCTGCGCTAATGTAAAATGAGGAGCAATCGCAATGGGGCATTGCGATAAGAATTTCAGATTTATCATATAACTCGTTAAAATTTTGACATTTACTTTAAACTTAAGTGTATTTCTGCTGCAAATCCTGATTTAAATGGCAATTTATAATATTTGTTTTAATTTAATTTTTTAAGCATGTTTAAACGAAAAAATTGTTCCACTAATTCCGAAGCTGTAGCCATTTATCACATCATAATATATTCGTCTCTTTGGCAGAAAGCCATTTCAAAATGAGTTTCTCTATTAAACTTATATTATGATATTTAATGCCCATCCACAGAATCACGTTACAAATATGGGGAAATTCTTTTTAAAAAATAACAAAGAAATGGCTTTACGTGTATGGAAAATGTGTTCGCAAACAATTTCTACAGAATCATCCTTCCCTCTCCCAGTTTTTGAATTATATACACTATGATACAAAAATTATTTCTTTTAATAAAGGAAATGTGAAACAAAGTCATTAGTGATGGCTTTAAAACACTTGCATATATCCTAAATCCTAAGGAGTCTGAACTTTTTTTTTTTTTTTTTTTTTTTTTT
>MUZC01004640.1:351511-362615 GCA_002072015.1 Radix auricularia | reverse complement strand
AAGTCCGCCATCTTGGTAGGAACCGGAAGTCAACCCACCAAAACGAAACAAACGAAAACGGAAGTGACGTCACCCACCACCGGAAACTAGGTCAAAGGTCACACCACCACCACAGTGGTGGTGTCAAAGGTCAATAATACCTGTTTCCTGCAATAAATACTACTCGTGTGCTTGCATGCAATTTTCAGTCGTATAAATAATAATATTTTGGCCTTTAATTTTTAGCGCATTTTCGAGAAGTCGAATGCGCTATTGCACCCGTTTTGTCCGTCTGTCATCACCTTTGATCACAGCATCCATAAGTCCTAGACCCATGATGTATATATGTTTTTTGTATGTCCTGACCTGCCATTTGTGCATCAACACTCAGTTACTCGATCCGTTAAAAAACCCCGTTAAAACTACCAAAAAACTTTGCGAATCGAGAGGTAACACTGGCGCAGGGAACGGCCGCCATTGCCGGAAGTCGAATACATCATTTATGAAGTATTCAAGAGTGGTGCGAAGGCCCGCAAAAGAATTAGTTGTTTTTAGCGCATTTTCGAGAAGTCGAATGCGCTATTGCACCCGTTTTGTCCGTCCGTCCGTCCGTCCGTCTGTCATCACCTTTGATCTCAGCATCCATAAGTCCTAGACCCATGAGGTATATATGTATTTTGTATGTCCTGACCTGCCATTTGTGCATCAACACTCAGTTACTCGATCCGTTAAAAAACCCCGTTAAAACTACCAAAAAATATTTCGAATCGAGAGGTAACACTAGCGCAGGGAAAGGCCGCCATTGCCGGAAGTCGAATACATAGTATTTCAAGCATTCAAGAGTGGTGCGAAGGCGTGCAAAAGAATTAGTTTGTTTTTTTGTTTGTTTTTTTTTTGTTGACGTCATTAGAATGTGTGTAAAAGTTTAGAGAGTTTTACGTCATCATTTGTGGTGACTTGTAGTTAGATTAAAGAGAAAATAATTTTTTTTTAAATGTAAAGAAATGACTTTTAAATAAAAAAAATGTCAGGTATATTCATTACACAAGAAAATTCATAAAAATATGTCTAAAATCTAAACACAATTATTGATAACTACATAATGCTGATATCTAACATAAGTACTGATACATAATACGAAAATGCGCTAACACGTCCTGAGTTCCAATAGGGACCAGGCTTAACATGATTTTTTTTTTTAAATGTTATCTCGCTGCCATTGTATTTTTTTTTAAAGTTATAATTTAAGAATAGTTGCATGTTTTGGCCTTATCTTAAACTTTGAAACCATTTGAACAATAGACACACGCCAGGAACAGGCCAAGCTCGTCAAACTTATTACAGTAATCAATAATCATGCGTATCCAATGATTATTTTCAATAGATTTTACAGTGCACACCATTCTGAAAAGTAGCAAATTAGGGCGCCCTCTATCATTAAAAACTATAACAATAAAATAACATTAAAATAGTTCACCTTTATCTTGAACGGATCTTAAAATAGTAGTCTACTATCTAATATAGATCTATATACATTTTTTAGACTCCAACTCCACATTTTTTTTTCCAAACACACGCGATTCCAAAATGTAGATTTTTTTTTTTAATCCTTAAAATTCCTCTAAAACTGTATGCTTAACTTGATATGATTTGAGCTAGTTAATGTTAAGGCTCTCAATGTGGCGGTGTTTGCTGTAAGTAGTTGTTAATATTTTTTTTAAAAATTGGTGAAAAATGTGAAACCCCTAAAGAGATTGATAAAATTAAAGCATTTAGAAAAAAAGTTTCAATGATCCAATGAGTAAATCAGAAAATAACTTTTTGGTGGTTTTTTAAATAAAGTTTTATTGAACCAAAGATTATCGAGCAGTTCTTATTAATGTTCTTTAAAAGCACACTATTTTATTAAAGCATGCATAAATTACATGAAATAGAATTATTATAATAGTTACTACACAGTGTTAATGAGACAGACTGTTATTAACAAGTATAGTTATTGCATGATGCCTATTGGCTGCTTGGACGCTACTACACTAATAGCACTGGCACTGATAAGCCTGTTTGGACAAGGGGCAGTTGGATTTGACCTTGACACAGCTCCCACCCTTCTTGTTTAAGTCTTTCTTGCAGCGTTGATCACATGACTTCCACAAAATACCTGTCAGCCAGCTGCTCCACCTGTGTGAGGTGAGAGATGTCATAGGTGAGAGATGTCATAGGTGAGAGATGTCATAGGTGAGAGATGTCATAGGTGAGAGATGCCATAGGTGAGAGATGCCATAGGTGAGAGATGTCATAGGTGAGAGATGTCATAGGTGAGAGATGTCATAGGTGAGAGATGTCATAGGTGAGAGATGTCATAGGTGAGAGATGTCATGGGTGAGAGATGCCATAGGTGAAAGATGCCATAGGTGAGAGATGCCATAGCTGAGAGATGTCATAGGTGAGAGATGTCATAGGTGAGAGTTGTCATAGGTGAGAGGTGTCATAGGTGAGAGGTGTCATAGGTGAGAGATGCCATAGGTGAGAGATGTCATAGATGAGAGATGCCATAGGTGAGAGATGTCAAAGGTGAGAGATGCCATAGGTGAGAGGTGTCATAGGTGAGAGATGTCATAGGTGAGAGGTGTCATAGGTGCCATTAAAACACAAACGTTTTCTATAAAACTAAACATGTGCTAAAATAATGATCAATGAAAAGAAAAGTAGTAGTAATACATAAGGCAGTTGATTTTAACCACAGAATATAAAATAACACAAAGAATATCTAATACAACCCACAGATATAACACATGAGTAAAAATACTTTTATTTTTCCGTATACAATTCAAACATACAGAATCTCGTTCTTCCCGACTGGAATTCGGGCGTGGAATGGGTTGGCTGATTAAATGTATTTTTTTTAAAAAGAAAAAAGTAAATGAAAAAAGGTTAACCAACAAACTAAAAACTTTTTAATATAATAAAAATGTTAAACTAGGGCAAAAAGTATAAAAAGATGTAGGATCTAAAAATCTTCTGTTTAATTGATGATTTAGAATAAGACAATGAAAACAAATTTGTCATGGAAATAAGGTTTTTAGCACACTCATTACTTGACACTGTTATAATTGTTTCACATAGGGATAGTTACACTTTTTTAAACGATAGAAAGCGGAAACAAAGATTAAAAGCCCCGAAAAGAAGTAGAGAATGGAGTTAAGTTTCCGAGCCGGAATTTTACTTAGAATAGAAAGTGACAAAAATAACACAATTAGTTAAATCATTAAACATCGAAAAAGTAGGGGATAGAAGAACCAAGAATAAAGTAGCAATTAGACATAAAGCATTATTTATAATTTAGGAATACAACACAAAGATAACTAATACAACTCTCAGATCGATATAAGTGACATAAGGATAAAAACACCTTTCTTATTCCGTATGCAAGAACAAACACGTAAAATTTTTCGTTCTTCCCGTCCGCTATTTGGGCGTGGTGTGGGTTCCCTGAAGAAACCAGGAAAACCATATCTTTATCAACATTTAAAACCCTAATAAGAATGAAGGACAAAACACAAACTATAGTTAAGCGTAGGACGCAATAATCTTCTCTATAGAAGGAGCGTTTGTAACAGATAACATAAGATAAGATAACATTTTATAATAGCAATTTATTCAAACACTTTAAAACTATTCCAGACGTTTGTTAAGAATTCTTTTATATTCTTTCATTTATAAAAAAAATAAATCAAAAGCAAATCTAGAGGTAATGATGAGTAGAGGGGCTAATAAATTGAATCAATTAGGTTCTGATATTTTGTAACATTGACAGCTATTTACTCAAGTAAACGTTAAAATAAGATAATAACTATTATAAAATACAAAAATGAAAAATATTTACATGATAAACACATTTATTTAGTTGAGAATTTAATGAAGATTTCCCTTTGTTTTGTGTGTGTTTAAACTGTCATGTAATATAACACATAAAATATTACAATTACATTTAACTGCATTTCCTCTGTTAGGTTAAGACAATACGTTCCGAACTTTCCTTTGTTTCCCAGTCTGCAAGAATATTTTTTTTTAATTACAAAAATCTAAATGATACGAATTCATTTTTACGCTATAGCATAAATAGCAATACTTAATAATTTTCTTGTGTTAACATTTTTTCTTAGGTTGATATATATGTATATATAAATAAAATAAAAGGCATTTGTCTGTCCAGTCATCGATAGCGATTGTTCCTTTAAACTCCTACAGACTCATACAGCGATCATTAGCGGAGAAAAATTAAATCTCATTTACATATTGAACAAAGTTACGAGGACGTTCAAAACGAGATATTTTTGGTGCAGTATTTTTGTCATCATTCAGTAATGTGTTCCCATCTTGAAGTGTGTCACTCCTACTAATCACTACTGTTACTCATAGACAACATGACACCGAAACGACGGCGAAACGTCCTTGTCGGGCTTTGTTCCTCGTAAATACATATATTTCATATAAAAATTAATGTTCAAAGTCTTTAAAACTTTAAATTATATTTCTTTTAATATTTCAAAAGATATCATCTTATCAGTATCATTTTATTATTTTATTTTTATTCTGCTTTTGTTACTTATTTTAAGGTTTCTTCAATATTGAGGAGTCATCGAAAAACGTTTTCCTATATTGATGATGACTGATAATTCAACAGTGGATATTTGAAATATTTTAGTGAATAATAAAAACACTAGAATGACCTATGGAAATATTAAAATTTAGTTAAATTATCAATGAAAAATTAGAAATACCATTGGAATTGTTAGAATCACTAATGAAATGCTACACTGACCAAAAAAATGTTAAATTGACCATTAATAAGTGCTAAGCTGACCAATGAGAGTTTTAGGCAGACCATCAAAACTGATGTGGTGACCACAAGTGATACTTGCCCCGAGCAACGGCTCCAAGTTTCATAACATCTCTTGACAGCGTTCGCTTCCGTCTCCTCGACAGAAAATCTCATCAACATCAGAATGACCAGGAGGGCTCTCAACTGGACGCTGGCCGCCATCGTTCAGGTTTAAGTTTATGTTCAATCTATGTTGAAATGTACAGATAGAAATAAAAACACGATCTGAATGAGTCAATCGTCACATTTAATAACATAAAGAGTTAAATAATTGAGTTCAGCAAGTTTTTTAAAACACTAAGAAGTATTATTTTAACAACATTTTGTTGTGTTGTGAGTCTAAACCTTAACCCTCACAAATTCGGACCACACATCACCAAACAATCTGATCTAGAAGATATGTAAAAACACAGGTTTTTGGATCTGTACTACCATAAGTCCAGACCCTGTCAAGACTCAAGAGCGTGATTGTGGAACGAATTATTTCTAGATTTCTAGCTTACCCGCCCTATAATTTAAAGCGAAACATTTTTTTCCCAATTGAACTGCCCCTAACTAATCAAAATAACAAAAGTTTTTATAAAAAGAAATACTAAAAATAACAACCACAAAAATTTCAGAGCACTTAATGATTGTTGAGTAATAACTTGAAGTTTAATATAACTGACATAAGTACGGGTGGAATACAGAACTTATCTTTTCTAATCCCTGCTTATCCCTCTATTTCCAGGTATTTATTGGGGTGCTCTTTCTAGTTATAATTTTGAGATATTTTGACATCAAACAAAAAATATTATCAAACTTAATAAATTCATAACCCGTCGGTTTTTTTTTTTTTAATTTAATTTAAAAATAACTATAGACTATATTTTTTTTTATAGCAGCAGATGAACATTTAGAGAATTAACATTTTTTTTTTAATTAAAGAAGTGCTATTTTTTAAATCCTTTATATTAACTTGTGGTGTCTGTGCCGGGCGGGCGACCGACCAACCGTGCGACCTTGAAAAAATGTGGATCTATTTTTAACACACTTTCTCGAAAGCTAGCGAGCTGAAATTTTGCAGGCAGACTGCAAATAATACAAATGATGTATTGAAATTTCAAATCGATCGAATGGACATTAATTGAATTATTGAATTTTTAAATTATTTTATTGATCTCTTTATATCATGTTAATTTTTTGAGATAGAGTGTCGTGGTGCGTAATATATTCAACAACATTTCATGTCGCGCAATAAGTTGCGCATTTCATTAAGATTACTTTTTAAAAATATATTCACGTCGGTGCGCATTATATTAAACACGTTTTACGAGGCATAACTAGAATTTTGTATTTTCGAATTATTTTGCCCTGCGTATTATAATGAACTTTTTGAATATCCTTATAGTTAAGTCACGTATATAAAGGATTTATAGTGAAAAACCCTAGAGTATTTTCTTATTTTGTTTTACACTACAGAGTCTCCTTTGATATACAGAAAAGTTTCGTTTCCTAGGCTTATCTCTGGTTTTAGTTCTCATGTTTATCTAATTGAAATCGATTTTTTCTTGTGTTGTATTGCCAAGTTAGAATTTGATGCCTTAATTATATATTACTACTACTTTGCTCTTTACTCCTCTTTTTTCTACCTATAGCGGCAGTCTGTAGGTTTGCGCGAATTTTTTTTAAAGAAGTTTTCGAAACTTCCTGTGTATTCTGAAACTCCTGATTCCATAAACGTAAAAAAAAAAATCTATATTTCAATTTTTTAGTTTACTAAAAGTGTTTTTAAATGGTAATTTTGTTTTTTAAGGTTGCACAACTTCGACTCAGCGTAACGTGCAGCCCTTGTCAATTTTAAGATTGGAGGCTCATACTACAAATAATGCAAGTCAACAGATTGTCTTCAGATTTCCATTTGTCAACACTGTATCAAAGCGGTTATGTCTCAAAGTACCAACGGGCATTGAATTTTTTTTAAACTGAATTTATCATTGTATTATCGAGACGGAAAAACATAATCTTACAGTATTTTAGTCGCTTTGCCGTGAATTGTTTTAGCACAATTATTATTAGTATAGGTTGACTTTTGTTAACTTTGGTGATATAACTGTAACAACCCCAAGTGTCAACGACTTTTAATATGGTCTGGGAAGTTGCCCGCCTAATACGATACGTTCCAACTTCTCTTAATCCGAAATTACCACATGGTGCTACAAAACCACTGTGCCAAACGTGTTATCCCAATTTAAGAAATTACTCACCAGAACAATCTCGTTGTTACGAACGTAAATGAGAAGCTTTGATTAGTTCTGTCATCAGACTTTGGTATTATATACCTGGTCTTTAACCAAAAAAAAAAAATTCTCAACAGCCGGATTTCCTAAACGAGGCTAAACATCCGGCTAACATCCTCGGCAGTAGTTCAGAGAAAGTACTTGTTTGACTTCCAGAATGTCCCCGTTTCTCACTTTATGTTTACATTACCTTTCTGTTGCTCGTTAATACTGATGGGGATTGTCTTTTTCAAGTGCAAGGATTCTTTCTGTGAAACCAAATTCACAGCAAACACAAAGAGATAAAAAGACGAAAGTCAGTGGTGTTTACTCTCCTGAAGATATCGCTAGAGACTGTGTGTTAACTGAATTACCCTAAAAGTGGAACACTCATAAGACGGTGGAAAAAAAAACTTTTCAAACGGGAGTTTTGTGTTGACTCCAGTGGACGTTATTCTCTAGAAGAAAAAAAATTTGATATGAAAACTATAGTTTCTATTTTTTCTAATGAGCTGAAATCTATTTCGGTTTCCAACTTAGCAGTAATTAATTATAAAAACATTACATTATGGGGCCGTCCATAAAGTACGGCATGCTATTTTTGACATTTATTAACAAACTGTCACAAATCTCGGATCCCCCCCCCCCCCACTTTTTTTTCACTAAAGTACGTCACACTTTCGTACAAAAATATTTCTTTATTAACAAAATAATTAAAATTTAACATAAAACACAGTGACATCACACATGACCGGACACCCCCCCTGTCACAAACTGTCACACTTTCTTACACTCCCTCCCCCTTTCTGGAGCGTGACGTACTTTGTTGTTTAAATTTAAAATAATAACTTTTACCATTACTTTAAAAGCTATTTGTGGAAGGCATTTTTAACTGGGGGAGGGAAGAGGAAGAGTGTGGTAGTAAAGCTTACCGTAACATAATCACCCGCTCGTTTCCACAAACCCCAGCTTACGCGGTGGCTGTGTAAGCCAGGAGCATGATCCTGTTTCATCAAAAACAAGGTTTCAATAGAGACGCTGTCAATTTTATAATGAAAACTACAACCCTGTCCCTTTCCAGTATAAACAAATTCATAAGCCGAACAGTGAGGTAAGATAAAGATTAAATTAGGAGGAAACAACTCTGAAATAAGGGATCCTGTGAATCAATCCCAAAGTGTTTAATAAGGGTTATCTAGTCGTAGAGTACTAAGTTTAGTCAACAGCTGTTCATCCGTTCACAGTTTTGGAACTATTTTTATTCAAAATTTAGTAATCGATTTGAAAAACTATTTTGAACTCTTGAAATGTCCTTCGTGTTATGTCCCCTGAAATCATGTGCCAGACTTTCTTAAGACCGTCTGTTGACATCGTCACACTGCAATATTACACAAACACGTTCACGAATTCTTGGCCACTGACCCGTGACAATGTATGTAATGGCTCGATGTACTCTGGCGTTTGATATTACGACTTCACAATGATCACGTTACAGGATGTGGTAACATTTCGCAAGCCAGTGGCCACTTGTGTAATTTAAAGTAAAACGTCTTTACCAGAAGTTAACATTAGATTTTGGTTGTATTTCTGTGTTCCTGGGAAAATGAATATCGTCATATTTAGGTAAGAGTGTCTTGATGGTGTTCTCTAAACCTATGAATGTGCTATTTTATTTACAATCGTGTAAATAGCATAAAAATTGTTGGGTACACGCCATGAAGCGAGTTTGATTGTGTTCAAATATATTTTCACCGTTTATTAAGCTTCTATTTGCAGAAATATTTATTTCAATTATTTATAGCTTCAGCTTTACACAACTTTTGAACATAATTTGAATGATTTCCTAACATTATATTTGTTTTCCAAAACGAAAACACATTCCATAACCATCTAACAGCGTGTCAGTGCAATATATCATTGATATTTATCATATATTATCATATATGATATCTATCTAGAATTCACATTATCATAATTAGTAGTGTGTATACATATATCTGTGTGTGTGTATTAGCAGAAGGGCTATGAACATTAGAGCTGGATCAATACTGATTTGCTTATTTGTTCTTTGAGTTATGCTTTTAAATAACAATATAATTACATCTTTAAGATAAATGAATTTAACTGCGTTTAAACAAACTAAATTTACTTTTAATAAATCATTGTACTAATTTATTTGCTTCATTATAATTATTGTTGACAGGACTAGTACTGGTTTAAACATTAGAACTGAGTTAATTTTTCTTTTCTCCAAAGCCTCGTTTTCACTTCACTTCTTGCCCCCGTGACGTCATACAGATACTTCCGTGATCGAATCCCGAACGGCCTCTCCGTGCCCCACCCTTGCCGACCTGACACAATATGGGAAGGTGTAGGACACTACCTGGTATTGGGCACGGGGGTTCGAAACCCGTTTGGATTAGACTTTCAGGCGGTGGGAGAGGTGGGAACTGGTCCATGCTATTTGAAGTTAATAATCAGGTGTAACCAGGTCGAGGCGGATTGGGTTATATAAATGGGTGTTAATCGGGACACTAATAGATAGGTTACCTATATCAAACTTTAAATTAAAATTTTAAAAAGAAATATTTTTTGTTGTTGCTGCTTTTGTTTTGTTAACATGTCTTTGTTGTTATCAGAGTTGGACGTACGAGCTTTGTATGAAAGATTCCGACGGGGATGGAAAGAGCAATGGTCAAGAGCTTGGCGATCCAAAATGTGTCTGGATGAGTGGTGAATCCCCTGAACGTACAGTGGACATCAGCCACCCAGGTAAAAAAAAAAAAAAAACTCTAGACTGACAGCTGAGAACAAATAATATTCTGTTGTTTAAGTGACGTCAACTGACAAGTTAGGTCTTCAACGACGCATGTAAAAAGGCGGAAGGTTCGGGTGGTTGGGGGGGGGGGCTTTATAAACTAGAACTGTTTTATTTCCCCTTAAACTTGCTATGAGCGCACAAGCCAAACTGGAGTCTCTTCTGATTAACTCAACTCATCCTTTATTTCCGGAACTAATATCTGTCCTCACCACTGTGTCTACCTCACCTCCTTAACTTTATGATCTTATCTACGTCATTGTCTTAGCCTCGACATCTAGGGATAGAGTTTTTAAATATACTTTTGTCATCTTAAAGGTTATCGTATCAACTATTATTATTTTGAAAGTGCTGCTAAGGAATAATGTTGATCTGGAGAGCTGTCGATAATTTTTAAATATCCCAAAGGAAGTTTAAAAAAAAATAATTTTAGTATTTGAAAAGAGGTGTGATGATGTAAGAATATCACACTGGGAAAGTATTTGGAAATGTTCGGCCCATCGGTAAAGAGATTGTGTGGTCCTGATTTAACCAAATCAAGTTTAACGTTATCACTGTAAATTTGACTTTTCAATAAATCTCAGAATCATTCTTGTAACCCCCATTCAACCCACCAGGAATCTGTGACCCCTGGGACTCTCCTGCTTGCCTATCAAAGCCAGTAAGCCACGCCATCTACAAAACTCAAGGTGACTGGATGCGAGATGTCTGCAAGTCAGGTGACTTTGTCTGTGACGGACTCAACGACACAGGTAATGAGCAAAATAAATTTGAAGCACAATCTTTATCATTTACCAATTTTAAATTATTTTTTTTAAACAAGAAAAGCAAATGTTTCTGAAAAGCGTGATAAGGGCCATCCATAAATGACGTCACGCGATTTTGGTCAATTTTTTACCCCCTGGTCACAAAAAAAGTTAGATCCCCTCCGATATTACGTCACAAAATGTTGCCCACCCCACAATAAAACCACCTTTTTTAAATTTTAAATTACGGAACACGCTTGAAGCCATGTAAAACGTCATTAAATAAACTGTAACAAAATAAATATTTAAGTCGAACTGTTATTTAAAGTTGTGTGTTTTGATGTTACATCACAATTCTTACCCCCCCCCCACCCCCAATTTCTTTACCTATCGTCAAAAATGTGTGAGCCGCCCCCCCCCC
>MUZC01004640.1:329620-347175 GCA_002072015.1 Radix auricularia | reverse complement strand
GAGCGATCGCTTCTACGAGCGGCTGCCTGGGCGTCCAGGACACTAGGTCGAAAACGCCTCCCACTACGTTGACCTTCCGAGGGAGGAGTGAAGTTTTCCCTACTTCGACTCGCTATCACTTCGGTGCCACCCCGGCAAAGCTTCAAGTCTAATTATACGATGTGTTTATATGTGTGTATGTTATTTATTTATTTTTTAAAGAAACTATACTTATTTTAAAGAAATAGTCATGTAGATAGTAAAGCAGAGACATGAAGGTGCGTAATAAAGTAAGCCAAGAAAACTGCGAGAGGTCAGCACAAAAAAGGTTTATTTAGAGAGATGTGGTCCGTGAAGTCATTCCGTGTTGAGTCATGTACATTTTGTCCGGTTATTGCCATCAGTTCTCTAAATCGTAATTACATTTAATTAGTCCCAGGTACATTATATCACTGCTGATAATATGCTGAGAACATGACTATTGAGCTATTTGCTGTCTTGTTTGTGTCCTGAGAACATGACTTTATATTGAGCTATTTGCTGTCTTGTTTGTGTTCTCCCCAGACACTCAGAACTTGACTCTCCAGCTGCCCATCAGTACGGCCGTGCCAACACAAGAAACCACGTACATCTGTCAGATCTTTGACCTGGACACCATCATACCATCAGGGGACTACCATCTGATCGCTGTGGAGCCTGTTATAGTTAATAAGGATGTGTTGCACCATATGGTTCTGTTTGGATGTGACGGTCAGCCATTTTGTTTTTAGGATGGTATGGTCAGCCATTTTGTTTTTAGGATGTCATGGTCAGCCATTTTGTTTTTAGGATGTCGTGGTCAGCCATTTTGTTTTTAAGATGTCATGGTCAGCCATTTTGATTTTAGGATGTCATGGTCAGCCATTTTGTTTTTAGGATGTCATGGTCAGCCATTTTGTTTTTCAGATGTCATGGTCAGCCATTTTGTTTTTAGGATCTCATGGTCAGCCATTTTGATTTTAGGATGTCATGGTCAGCCATTTTGATTTAAGGCGACTACCTCTCCTACCAATGTAAATTTTATCACATTTCTTGCAAAATTTGCATACATTAGGAGGAAAACAATTGCTGTCAATTGCAAACCCGTAATGACATTTATTGTAATGGTTACAGTTTAGACTTGTTCTTAAAATGTGAGCTTTAATAGAAAAGAGGTTACTTCTTACAAGCATATATCAAAGACTTCTAGCTTTACACAAAGCAACAAGATATTGCTTTTTTAAAGACCTGCCTTGTCAAAGGGTCAGTCATATAGACTGGCCAGTTTTAATATAAGAATCACCTGCTTAACATCAATGTGAAACAAGTATTTGTAAATCCAGTATATTAATTTCACCCTCTTGTCGCTCTGTTCGTCTAAATGTCGTTGTTCGGCCCGCAAGCCTGGGGAAAAACATACGTAAATTAAATGACCCGTAAAAACAAAGTTTTTGACTGAAAATATCTTATACATGAGACATAACTTATACATTACGTTCAATATAATACACATCGTGAGACAGAGTAGCATAAACATTTACATATCAGCAATATATTATAAAATGTATGTTCAATATGGTACGCACCGCACCGCGCGACAGGAAAATATTTAAATGGTGGTTCAATATGTATGCACTTGGCGACAGACTAGAAGTAACATTTACATGTTACATGGAGATACATAGAAATAAACTAAAAATTCCTTAATTTAATTACAGTACATTCAATCGATCTGTAATTTTGATACAAAGCATTGTTAGGTGATAAAAATCTATGTGCAAAATTTCTGCTCAATAGCATGTCGGGAAATGAGTCATTTTTTACTTTTGTTTTTTCGCGGGACCAAACAGAGATCACGACAGACAAGACGGTGAAGTTAACATAAGGTATTTATTCCCCAGATACAATGAAGACGTACTCCAGTGAGCCGTTCCAATGTGGGATGACGGCTTCCAGATCTTGCCAGGAATTCCTCAGCGTCTGGACCGTTGGTCTCGCTGGGGAATGCTTCCATCCCAGTACAGGGGTCAGGCTCGGGGTCAATGGCTATAAAAGGGTCGCTGTTCAGGTAGGTCATTTTCTTGCCAGACCATCTTTTAAAAAAATAATTTTTGTGTGTGTAAGGACACCGTGTAAAAAACACAACATTTACGTCGGGACAAATTTATCAGCTTACATGTGTCTTGTATTCGATTTATTTGAAGGTTTACGGGGTTTGGAATACGTATTTTATGTTAATTAATTAATTTTGTTGCAATTATTACAAATCTAAAATGAATCATGTGCATTTTAGTATTATAAATCACTTGCCAAAAACTAAACAAAAAACTTAATCTATTAAATTTTTCCATCTGAAATCCGCATGTTCCACGTAGAGAGATCCGTGAAAAATGTTCTCCTGCCGACTACTTTCATTTCAATTTCTAGCAAGTTTTTCTTTAATCAATCATTAATAATAATAATAATAATAAAATGATGATTTATATAGCGCTGTATCCCAGCAAGGAGCCAGGCTCACAGCGCTTTACATGGAAACAAAAATACATATATAAATAAAAAGAAACATTCATAGCATATTAACTACATAAATAACAATACGGTATACTCAATACATCAGCTACGCTAATCAATTACAGAAATGTGGTTTTATTATTTTTGAAAATAAATTTTAAAAAGATGTGTCTTAAGTGCAGTCTTAAATGACATAGCAGTTGAAATGCTACGGATGTGACATCCCTCACTCACCTTTAAAATAATAATATGTTGAATCCTCCTTTCTGTTTGTAGCTTCATTGGAACAGCCCTATGTCAGCTACAAACTTAACTGACGGCTCTGGCTTGAAGCTACACTACACGACCAAAATGTGAGCTTCTTCATTCATCAATAAGATGAAACAATTAAACTAGTTTAAGTTTTCTTATACCATGCGCATTACTAGTTCTGAACAGTTGGAAAATAAGAGGTGCTCGTCTGCGTGACTTATTGTATCTCCAGCGAATAATTTAATTTTTAGATTTTTAATTTCCAAAACAATTTGCAGAATTTTATCAAAAATCTAAATGATTATAGATCTATTTACGGCGTGTAAATTATTTATTAAAACGATTTTTGTGCCTTATAACCCGCCATGATATTATGATATTGATAGCTAGGAAGTTCAGCTAACAAGTTTATATAAACGTTATTATGACTAGCTAATAACTTTAAGATGTTATAAATAGCGCCTCCAGCCGTCCTTGAACTTGTAAGTGAGAATGTTGCGAACTTTTCTCTCAACAGAAGACCGTATGACTCTGGAATTCTGGTCACAGGAGCTCAATACTTTTGGCTTGCCCCCAATAGAGAATCCATAACAATAACAAGTACATGTACACAGCTCTGTACACAAGACAAATTCCAGGCGTCAATTAATGTCACATCCGTCTGGAACCACATGCACTACGCTGGTAAGAAGACGTTAAAGGAGTTCTTTTTTTTCCTTCCTATTAGCTTTCACAGACAAGAGTTAACTTTTGTTTTGTATTTAATTTTGGGGAAATCTCTTTGATTTGTCAAAGTTTTTATAACATGCCTTACTTTATTCTTTCACTTTTTGTACAGGTCAATTTTGATTTGTTTATTGTTTAATTTCTTCCATGGTCTCATTGTCTCTAGGCCGTCAGATGAGCATCCAAGTCTTTCGGAACGAAACATTTTTGACCAATTTAACCAATGAAATCGCCTACAACTACGACAGTCCCCAAGTGAAAACATTGTAAGTTGATAAGTTGATCCAGATCACCCTAAAATCATTCATTAAACTTGGGTAAACCAAAGCGACCTTGACCTATGCCTATCACCATGGGTGGACTGGGGAGTCTAAGAGGCCCTGGGAAAAAAAGCAGTCCGGATAAATCTTCATAACTTTTATTCTGCTTGTGCATTTTCCCCATCTAAACCTGAGGGCCGCAGCCTCCACAGTCATGGGTCACTATACAAACTACAAATCTGAGGGCCGAGGCCTCCACAGTCATGGGTCACTATACAAATTACAAATCTGAGGGCCGCAGCCTCCACAGCCATGGCTCACTCTACAAATTACAATTTAAACAAACAACAGAAAAACAACGATCATTCGCAAATATAATATATAATTATAAATAAAATATAAAAATGCGTCAATTCAGCTTATAAATCAATTCATCTTCCTTACTGTGATGGTGTTTATAGCATAAGCAACTTCTTTAAGCTGGGTGCCATTTCGGCTACATGATCTATAATTTTGTCAATAATTCAGTTCACTTAAAACATAGGTTCCTAAGAAATCTGCTCTTCTATAAAAAAAAAATAAAATAAAAAAAAAGAAAGAAAACACATCTTATCTTATCTTATATGTTACAGACGCTCTTTCTGTACAGAAGATTATTGCGTCCTACGTATTTCTATGGTTCGTGTTTAGTCCTGGAAATACTTTTCTTCACCCCTCCCACAAATACTCAACTTACACTGACCACCCAAAATTAGATCTGATCACCGAGATACATTTTCGCCACCTCCCCCCAACCCCTTACAGGACAAAATGACTTGAGAAAACACTGCACACCATTATACGCGTAGTTTTTAAACGTCTGTATGTGTTAAGGTTGGCTTCCAAAGTTATAAAAATATTGAGTCATGTAGATAACGAATAATGGCAAAAGCGCTAACTCGCCATAGCATTGTTTGTTTGCTTGGCATCGTGAATATTGTGGAGGAACATTCCAACAGAACCTCACCAAAATAGCATTCCAGATCAATAATCGTTATTTCCAGGTTTCACGGTGTTTGAAATATTCTTTTTTTTAAATCGAAAGTTACTTTGATGTTTTAAAATTTTTGATCGAAAGTTATTGATGGCAAATAATATCACACAGTAAATGTGCGCGCGCATTCATGCGTATGTTAGTGCTTGAAAAGAAGCGACAGAGGCAGTGATACAGTGAACAGAATGTTCCGTGAAGAGAATGTGCCTATTCTACTGAGATTATTATTCAAAATGTTTTATCTACAGTTCAGCACAGACATCGCATTCCGTCGTCAATCATATTCCTTATTTGGCCAAATGTAACTGCCACCCGGTGTGCTCTAGAAGCACATTTTTTATCTTACGTATAGTCTGTCTGTAAAGTTAATACAACGCTTAACTGCTTTCATGTTCCGATACCTTTCAGCACCGACAGCCCACAGCCGCTGTATCCCGGAGATGAGCTAATTACCCGGTGCACCTACAACACTTTGAACAGGAACAAAACTACGTTCTGGGGGGAGGCAACCTCGGACGAGATGTGCTTCGGCTTCCTCAGATACTACCCCATGCAGAACCTAAGAGACAGATTCTGTCTGAGCGGTGGGCCGGACTTTAGGTAATGGCTGCGGCTATTCGAGCCCGGGTCCGTATATATATAGCCTATGATCGGTATACGGTCCCGGGCAGGTTCTGTTAGATTAAAAGTGTATTCGGAGCCAGCGCAGGTGACAGTGTAGTACTAGTATTAGTATGGCTTATAATTAAAATTATGTTGTTAATTTCATTGAATTTGGCCTGTTTTAAAAGTAACTAGATGCCCGCCGTGTTGCATACGCCACAGAGTTGCTCATAAATATTGCAAAGAAGGGGTGGGGTGAAAAGACACAAACTACATCCCTAAGAAATCACAAAATAGCGAATGAACCTTGGGGGCTTGGATAACTGCCGACGAATTGTTGTCACACCCCCCTGCAACACACTAGTTTGCCTAACATCAACTAATAGCCGTCCCGCGTCATATCATACGCCGCTAATGATTTAGTGATGGGTGACATTTTATTAAAGTAATTTTTGAGGAGAGTGTGTGACTACTTTTCTGTCACTGGGCACAACAGAGAGCACGAAGTTCTTATGCCAATGTCGAGAAACAAAGCTTACAGCCGTGTTGCGAAGAAAGTGGGAAATGAATGGGCACTTACACACAAAAATTTTAAGATTTAAAAAAGTGATGTCTTAGCTGGGGTTTGAACCTACGACCTTCCGCGTGTTAGGCGAATTGTAATAACCAATACACTACGAAATACATGCTATTCTGTTGCTCTGAAAGAACAAAGTAATTGACCTCAATTGAACATATTGTTAGCTTGGTCTCGATGACCCTTCACCCTCTGCACTAACTTTTCTTGCAAGCTGATTGGTCGGTGGGGCAGGAAGACAGCTCGGGGTCCGGCATGGTTGAACCATGATGAGAATTATATCTAGAGATTTTACGCTGAGGGAGAAAAAATGAAGAAAAAAATTGAAGAGAGAAGTAACTATCTCTTAAACTAACCCACACCCTAAAACCTACCACTAAACCTAACCCACACCTTAAAACCTATCACTAAACCAAACCCACACCCTAAAACCTATCACTAAACCTAACCCACACCCTAAAACCTATCACTAAACCTAACCCACACCTTAAAACCTATCACTAAACCTAACCCACACCCTAAAACCTATCACTAAACCTAACCGACACCCTAAAACCTATCACTAAACCTTATCCGCACCCTAAAACCTATCACTAAACCTTATCCGCACCCTAAAACCTATCACTAAACCTAACCCACACCCTAAAACCTATCACTAAACCTTACCCACACCCTAAAACATATCACTAAACCCGGGTCCAAATAGCCACATCGTTAGGTAATAAGAGATTTCTCAAACCAGAGACAAAACATGGGATGTCATTTATTTTATAGTTTAGTTACGGGATTACAGTAATAATAAAATATACACCATTTACGCACTGATTGAATACCCAGTGGATGGACCAGTCAAAGCAGGATTGTCAGAAAGATGAGTGGCTAGTGTAGATTCGAGACTGCAGTCTAAAATAAATGTGTCTTTTATTGTAATAAAAAAAATATTTTTAAAGCAAATTTCGTTGAAAAATTCCGTTAAAGTTTGATCAAAAAAATCTCTTTGGAAATTTACGAGAATGATCATTTTTTAAACAAAATTGTGTGTTTTTTCACTATGTGTTGACACTGCTAAAAAAACATTTTAAAATCACACAGTAAAATATCGTTATTAAATCCCTTATATTAAATTTACCGTCTTGCACCTCTCACTCTTTCTGTCTGTCTGTCGTGGCACCGGTAAAAAAAAGGGGAAAAAATAACCCATTTCTCTTTATCCTAATGAGCTGAAATTTTGCACATGGACTTGTGTCACCTAACAATGCTTTGTATCAAAATGTTAGGTTGATCAAATTTTTCGTAATAAAATTAATGAATTAGTTTCTTATCTCTAAGTATCTCGTGTAGCATATGTAGCCGTCTGCTATAGTTGTCCTCCACGGGTCACTGGAGGTTCACTCCAACCCTCGATGTCACTGGGGTTTTTCGCGCGGTGCGCAGGGTTGCCGATTCAATAAATAACATTTACTGACAAATATAAGAACTCTCAAAAAAAAATTACGGACGGAAACAGTTTTTTACGGACACGTTTATCATAAAATGTTGATCTTAAAACGAACGAATATGAAGCATAATCCTTGCATTCTAGCAATTCTAGCTAAAAAATGTAAAGTATCCATATGAGCACGTCTCTATTACCATGCTCATATTTTATTAAGTTAGTTCATTGTATGACATTTATCATCAGTGACAGTGTTTAATTCCTCCTGCTTATGATCATACAAAGAAACATTTACACTGTTGATCAATGTGGGAGTAATTTTTCCCAGTCCATTTCTCACAGTCATCATATTGGATGACAGTAAACTCCAACAGGCTCAACCATCTCGTAGAACACAGCTGCAATATTCGTAGAGGGTCTGCTTCCACGAACTCTTGAAACTCGCTGTGCAGCTGTAATCTTTTGAGACTATGTGATATATTGCTGTGAATGTCTCTGCCTAGTTGTTCAATTATTTTTTTACGGACGCCTTAATCTTTTACGGAATTTTACGGACAGCCAATTTTACGACAAATCTTTACGGACTGTCCGTAAATTTACGGACGGTTGGAAACCCTGGCGGTGCGTGTTGTATTGAACATAATCAATACTTTTAGTTATATCTCATATATCAGGGATTTACAGTCAAAAACTTTGTTTTTATGGGTTGTTTAATTTTTACTATTAAGTTCTGTTTATGAGTCAAAAAAATGGACAAGTTATTTCAGCAAATTTTGAATAATTTTGATTACAAATAAATAGATTATATATTAAATAATGAAACACTGGGAATGAAAAAAGTCCAATTTGGAAAACCTTTTAATAGATGGAATAAAGAACTTCACGGGATTTAGGGACTGGTGGTTTAAGACAATTGCCTTTTTAAACATACCGTTAAATCCATTATCTTAGAGCACTGAACACTTGCTGGAATTCGGAACATAAATAATGTTTTAGGGCCTCTACAATTCTTTCAAAAATGTATTACATACACCACCATCTTTAAAAACAAATACACTCAACTTTGATTTTCTTTCACTGTGTTATATTCATATAAACTTTGTGTAGCCCGTGTACTTCTCTGTGTCTGCAGTCTTTGTGACTCCACGCAGTGGGCGAGCAGGGGATGCGCCAACGTCTTCGATTTCGCCTCTGGACCGGCACTACTGACGTCACCATTTTACCAGGATCTGGTGGAGAAGTGCAGGCCCTTTGGCCCATGTGTGGACGAGTGTAAGGACCTGGTGCTGCATGCGAAACTGAACAATACGTGCCTGCAAGGCGAAACCTTTGATTTTATTAAGGTGGGTTTTCTGGGATTTGCTCTGTTGGTCACAACACTGTTGTATTAGGTTGAGATTTCCGTTACAGTGAAAGCGTCAGGTTAAAAATGTTGTCCACTGGATGAATCTGTTATAATTACACAACTTTGGGAATTAAAAAATTTGGTAGTGAGTGGTGGGTCACACAGCCAACACTGATGAGAATCTCGGTAAAGGTGGGTCACACAGCCAATTACAAGATGAGAATCTTGGTAAAGGTGGGTCACACAGCCAACACAGATGAGAATGTTGGTAAAGGTGGGTCACTCAGCCAACACAGATGAGAATCTGTGTAAAGGTGGGTCACAGAACCAACACAGATGATAATCTCGCTAAAGGTGGGTCACACAGCCAACACAGATGAGAATCTTGGTTAAGGTGGGTCACACAGCCAACACAGATGAGAATCTTGGTTAAGGTGGGTCACAGAAACAACACAGATGAGAATGTTGGTAAAGGTGGGTCACACAGCCAACACAGATGAGAATCTCTGTAAAGGTGGGTCACAGAAACAACACAGATGAGAATCTCGCTAAAGGTGGGTCACACAGCCAGCACAGATGAGAATGTTGGTAAAGGTGGGTCACACAGCCAACACAGATGAGAATCTTGGTAAAGTTTTCTTATCGGCCAAAGGGTTAAATAATGGTAAAGAGAGAATTGTGTTGGTTGTATAAAGTGATCTACTGCCTTTGAAAAATGATAATCGTTACAAATAGTAGAAGGAGCCGCGAAAGACAGAGAGAGTTTATTATAGAACAGTGACGCGACTGCACGAGAAGGCAGCCAACATGACTAAGTCAACACCATAGGTGTTGAATAACACCTTAGACGAAAAAGCGTCAGTGATTTAAATAACATGCAATGATGGAGATATATAATTCTCCCCAAGCTAATCTAATTGGGTTTTTAAATTATTTTTTATATTTTTAAAAATTTATTTATCTTTATTGAGTTATGCCACTAACCTCTAGAGGTGGTTCTCACGCAATGCGACTGGGGATTCTTCAATACTTCATTGTTACCTTAACTTAGTTTTACAATTGTATACATTTTGTAAGCAATTTGTTTTTTGGGAATGTTTATTCGTATTTTTTCATCTTTCTGTTTAGGCTTACCTACTGATCAACACTTGGCCAGGGCGGGAATTCATGTCAAGATTCTCTTCATGTGAAGTTGATGTGAATGAGATCATCAACCCTCCCACAGCAAGGACGACGTTATACGATGATCGTTACACAACATCAAGGCAGACGACAACAACATCAAGGCAGACGACAACAACAACCGATGACGGCATATCTTACGACGCTGCAACAGCACGTGATGTCGTTTCTATGGTTACCATAGCGTTCGTCACGACCTTTACATCATTGTTATTCTTTTGAAATGATTATTTATCAACAGTCGTTGAGGGTGTTTTTTTTTCTTAGCAGACTAGACTTTAAATGTGTGACTCGAAGCCTTGAAGAATGGTTAACAAATATTTTATTAATAAACTTATTGAAGACCTCAAGGAAAGAAACGGCTATGTGACATTTTTAAGTTTTGAGATATTCAAGTTTGAAAGTTCAAAACTGTACAGATTTCTCATTGATTAACTAAATAAATTTAATATTTTCAAAGGGTCAGAAACGTGTTGCATTAAACCACATTCAAAACATTCTATTTTTGACCCTCTATCAGTTAAATGGCACGACTAAAAAAATAATAATAATTTTACATAGCCCTGAGGTCCTCATTTCTTTAGAAGTATAATCTTTTTTTTAGTTGAGATTCTACATTCTTCTGCGCAAACCATGTAACTTTTCCAGTAAATTAAAAAGAGACACGATTTTTATGGCTCACTTTGTAAATAGCAACGACCTTCTGTACAGGTAGTTTAAGACATTGACGCAAAATTCCTCAAATAACAATGAGACATGTCACATGTTCGTGTGATAGAGACATTTCAAAGTAAGGGTGAAATAAGCCCCGAAATAAAACAACAAACAACAACAACAAAAAGTAATACTTTGAAAAAAGAGTAAAGCGAAGTAGTAGGACATGAGATTCTCAAGACACGGAACAAAACATTTAACAACTTGACATTTAATGACATATGAAACAGAGGAGGACACACACATCTACACAATTACCCTCTATGTAAATAAATATATATTTTATCATTACTCTTACCCTTATTACTGCCTTTATAAATAACACAAACCTAACTTTGTAAAAATTGGTGCACTACAAGATTTCTTGCTATTGGTGTATTTTTGATGTAAGACAAAATAAATGAGTCTTAAAATGGATGGATAAGGTTAGAGGGGGGGGGTAAAAATTGTTGAAACTAGCGTGCCGTACTTTATAGACACCCAATAAAGAAAATTCACTTGTTTTGGTTTATTTGTGATAACATTACTATAGCAACAGTTATGTGTTATAGTTTTATATGAATTGAATACTAATGAAATAAAATGAAATCGTAGGTGAATACGGAATTAGATATTGCAACATTATTATAAATTATTTTTGAGAAATAGAGTCGATGTTTGTAAATTATGTTTTATGTGTATGTTAACATGAGAAGGACTTTAATATATTTATGACTTTTTACCTGCACAATAGATTTTTTTTAAATACTCAGAGAATGTCAAAGTTCCCAACAGAAACCAAGGAAAGTATGTGCTCTCAGATGGCTAGTGATCTTTAAAAAAAATGTTATGTCTTTACAAATCGTATTTTATTCATGTTAATTAATGAGCGTAGCAGAATAAAGCAACAAAAAAAATTAGTTAAAAAGTCGGAACAAAATAGCAATTTTTTTTTTCATAAAACCAACAACAAAGTCAAGAATATTTATACTGTATATATATAAGAATAAATATGAAAATAAACCCCTTCTTAATTCCCACTCCTATGGTATCTATTTTATGGTCTATGACTTGTTCAATTTATTTGATTTATCTTTTAAAGTTATGTCACGATCTAATGATTTATATAAAATAATAAAGTTTGTTCTTTCAGTTAAAGACACATTACATTCTAATATATAAAATAACAAGGTTTATTCTTTAAGTTAAAGACACATTACATTCTTCAACTATAACTCAACCACTGAACATTGAACAACATAAAATAACAAGGTTTATTGTTTAAGTTATAGACACATTACATTATCAATAAAATAGCAGGGTTTATTCTTTAAGTAAGTTAAAGACACATTACATTCTTCATATATAACTCAACCACCGAACACTGAACAACATAAAATAACAAGGTTTATTCTTTAAGTTATAGACACATTACATTCCTCACCTATAACTCAACAACTGAAACTAAAAAAGAATCTGCTGTCGACACATTCCATCAAGTATAACCTCGAGTATTTAACCGTGTAGCCCAACACATAGACAAGCTTTTGTTCCCTCCATTGTTGCTTCCATGATTTGAGTCTAAGGGCAAAGAAGCAATCGGGCCGGGCCACCTCTGTAAATAGCTCCACGGGGCAGCTCTACGGCTGTGTGGACGATATCAGATCCGCTTATATGAGAATGGATGAATGAGGATGTCTCATTTTAAAGGAAATAGACTTGTTCATAGAGAACTGCTGATGAATACATGTATGGCGATGTCCTTATGTTGAGGCTCGAGGCAAGAATCGTAAGGGCCAAGGAGAAACGTTTAACTTGAATACATTAACATCAAACAAATAATGTGTAGAATAAAATCTGTCGAACAGTGTGTTAACAATTTCACCAAGCTTTGTGGCCTATTACTTAGTTTTAAGAAAAATGTTAGTAACACGAGTTGATCCAAAAAACTGTGCAGAGATTCTTAGAATCGTTCAAAATGATGTAATGTTTCTGGGACATAAACATGATGTCAAATATAAATAAATTTAATTTCGATGTTGCCCTGCAGCTGTATTTGTTTTTTGGTGTTCAAGGAAATTTTCAGCGATGTTTTCACTTGAACCGAACCCACAAACTCGATTTGTGTATAAAACGACCTTTCTATCTTGCAATCTTTATTTATTACCATTTTTATTACCTTAAAGTTATTTAAAAATAAACTTTCAAACACAATTTTTTATTAAAAAAAAATAATTCAAATTTTTTGTTTGATCAATTTAAACATATAGAGCAGACTCCCAACTATCATGACGGCACACACAGAAATGTTTCGGTCCAGTGATCTCGTCATGAACTGTGATCTTATCTGGATAATAGGAATGTTTATTTATATTGTTGTTGACTTGTGTTTTGTTGGGGAGTATGGAGAAATCGTTTCGGAAAGAGCAGATCCATGGACAGGAAACTCTTATTTTAAAAAATGGTGGATTGTTTACAGATGTTTCTATTTCTTTATGGATGTTATTCTACATTCTACTCCATAATTTTGTTAACATAGATTTTTTTAAAATGAATTTCAGTCACGTCTATTTGCTTTGTTCATTTCCAAAAGCTAATTTCAAAGTTAAAATCCTTATTACTTCTTAAATTCTTAATTCATTTCTAGAATATCTGGGAGTGAAATTATGACATAGTTGGTAATAAAAGAAGACAACCCGTAATTTTTTTTTACTATAAATCCTTTATATATGAGACATAACTGAAAATCCTACACGTGGAAGAAAATCAGCAGTCCCCAGCCTGCGCTCTTCATAAGGCTTCCCGGAAAACCCCCTCAGCCCTCTGGCCCCCTAAGGAACGTAAAGACTGAGAAGCCCCCCCCCCCCGGAGAGGTCGCTGCTACAAGCGGCCGCCTGGGCGTCCAGGACACTAGGTAGAAAACGCCTACCACTAAAGTGTGCCTCCCGAGGGAGGGGTAGAATTCCCTACTATGACTCGCTATCAACATAGTATCACTTTGGCGCCACCCCGGCAAAGCTTACGTGTCTCAATGGTTATGATCGCCGCAAAGCGGGGGATCATCACTGACCTGCCTATGGTTTAACCCCCCACCGGAAGGTTTCCTCAGAGCTGGCGTCCAAAAGCGTTTCCTAGCGGTACCTTTTGCTATTCCGTGCTGGCGCTCCTGGCCCTAAACCAGCACCGCTCAGCAGCGTTGCTAGTTAAATGAGGGGGACGAAACGGTCGCTTAGGAGTAACCGGACCCTCAACTGGTACTTTGGTTTTCATCATCGGTATTGCATCTAAATGCTTTGCCTAAGATCCGTACAGCGACTGTAATCATATATGACTAGCACCGAACACCTAACAACGGCCTTCGGCTGTCCAAGCTAGGGGTTTGTCGATTTCAGGTCGTGGTCTGATCCACGACCCTACTCGTCTGTCCAACCATGTAGAGGTCACCCCTTCTCGACAGGAGACATAACTAACTGTATTGATAATGTTCAATATAATACGCACCGTGCGACTCACCCCTGTGACATCGAGGGCTGGAGTGAACCTCCGGTGACACCTGGAGGTCAACTATAGCAGACGGCTACACATGGTTTATAGCGTTAAATAGAAATCAACAAAAATTCCTTCATTTGATTACGGTTCATTCGATTGATCTGAAATTTGCAAACAATGAGTAAGTTGACACAAGTCTATGTGTAAAATTTCAGCTCAATAGGATCACGGAAAATGGTTCATTTTTTACTTTGGTTTTTCTTTGGTTTGTACCACAAAACTTCGGTGAAGTTAATATAAAAAAGTCCCATAACCGAAGGTCATATGGGGGTCCCAATGTTTCCATTTGAGCTTACTAGGGGCTTGGTAGGCCTGGTGGGTGCCCCGACTGTTATCCAGGTCAGTGGAGAACTTTCTTAGCGTTAATCAGTCATCATTCTTATTGTGGCCTTTCCGTGGTCTCGATCCTACGCACCTCAGCTTGGGAGGCGAGCGCACTATTGACTTCGCTGAAGTTAATGTAAGGGTTTTAAAAAGAGAAAATCGTCATTTCAAAAATTGTATTAACACTGCAGCTGAGTCTGTTTATGGAGGACTGACCGGTCCACTTCTGGCACTAGATGTTCTTGTACTTGATTGACGTGACACTTTCATTGTGCTGAGTGCTCTAAACCAGATTGTTATCATAGTGTGAAAAACTTTGTGTAACTGGAAGCGCCGTGTGTCTCCTCATTTTCCTGGGTCTATTTTCAATTATTTCACTTGAGTTTTTATCTTAGTTTGTAAGGTTTCTTCCCTCCAAAAAAACTGCGTGTAAGGCTGAAGTTCTCTTTAGAAAATTATTTTGAACAAACCGTCGCCAGGTATCCTCACAAAATGTACCGGACAGTGCAGATGTGTTTAGAGATGTAAATGTTTTTAGACCTGATCAGGAGCGGCTTTTGAGGGTGGCAACTGGGGCGACTGCCCCAGGCCCCGCGCTTAGGTAGGCCCCGCGTTTCGGTCCTGAACATGTCTCGTCCTGGTTAATAGCCTATACATGTAGAACCAAAGAGTGGATGGTAGAACGTATGCTGGAAACGATTGTAAAGAAACGAATGAGGTACTCTTGTAATCCTTTTTGAAGGTCAAATTCCGTAGCGTAGCTCTAGACGTCTTTGAAAGCATTACACCGTTAGCGGAAAATAGGTCAGATGTACCATTCAGCCAATCCCCTTTATTTTTGTACACGTCATTCACAATAGATTTACTAAAAACAGTAATAATTTAATAAAAAGGTGACACGCGGTATTAAAATTACACAATAATCAAGATATTTCATATTTTTAAATACCATAGCATACTGGTGCTTAGCGATCTTTACTAGTACTCTGGCCCCGCGGGGTCATTGCTGGCACTAGGCCCCGCGCTTACCTAACGCCGCCACTGGACCTGATTGTACACGAACTACGGTAACTGGGACATTTTCCTGCCATTACAGATTTGAGATTCTCCTGAAGTTACTTGCCTGAACAAGGTATAGTTCTCATGGTAACGTCGACTGACTCTTACTTATCGTGTAAAAACTAGCGCCGTAAATAAAGCTGAATTGTTTTGGTTATGGTTCTGAAACCTCTGCTTGTCCATCTCTTGCACTTTGACGGTTCTCCTGGTCATTTAACATTTTTAAAATTTAGGTTCAATCGCGGGTATGTAAAATTGAATTATATCATTTAATTATCTAGTAGCGTACCTTGTATTGGCGTCACACACATACTCTTTAGAAAAAAAAAACAATATGAGAAAAGCACAACAATAAAATAAATGCAGCAGATTGCAGATATTGTAAACACCGCACTCAAAGACAAATGAAACTCCACACCTCACTACACATTTTTTAAAACTCATATCACAAATTTATGGGGGATTCCAGCAAGGAGTCACATGAATATATCGCCTACCCCAATAGTTAATTCTTCATTTTGGGATACTGACTTGGGAAATACTGTGACGGATAATTGTAGTATAAAGGTAAGCGAGAATTTTACAAACAAAAATTAAACATAACACATTTGATTGTATAGTTTATTCTTACTTTCAACCAAGTAACGTGTCTGTATTTGGGACACAAAGAATTTCCATAACGTTTCATCCACCCGTGACCGATTCAAAGCTGGTGAACCGTAAAAGAACGATTCGGGCAAACCTTCAGAATATTCCGCACGTTGCTGTAGCTTAGACCCTGTCACTGTTACGCAAGACCTATTTGCATGGCCATGGTGGAAGGGAAGATTCACAGCCACACCTGAAGGCGTCATCATTCCGGGAACAAGTGGAACCATGATCAACACGTACTCAGCGGGTAACCTTGTTCAGTACATACAGTTAGGTGTATGTTTAACTCTATCTATGGTCTCACGACATATTCAACTCTTCACACTGGGATAGACCTAACAGAGTATCAGTGACATCAAAATGTACAGGTAAATTCGACTTTCCTCGCTGAAAATCTTGTAGACTGAATAATTTATTTAGATATCCAGGTCGGCTAGATCATGAAGATACAATTGTGTAATAACGTGATCTGAACTAGTCACAATAATACACATTTATTGGGTGCTTGATAACCTAAAGCTTCAGGTCGGTTTCTTGAAAAAATGTTGGCATATAAATTCGCTTTTTAAAATCAATTTATTATTATTATTGTTTTTATTGTTGCTTTTCTTTTGACGTTTATCAGAAATTGTGCTATTTTCAAGTTTCCAAGTTATCATGTGTATAATGACGACAGTTGGGATATATAAAGATAATGACGACAGTTGGGATATATAAAGATAATGACCGACAGTTGGGATATATAAAGATAATGACGACAGTTGGGATATATAAAGATAATGACGACAGTTGGGATATATAAAGATAATGACGATGTTGGGATATATAAAGATAATGACGACAGTTGGGATATATAAACATAATGACGACAGTTGGGATATATAAAGATAATGACGACAGTTGGGATATATAAAGATAATGATGAACGTTGGGACATATAAACAAGTTACTGACTTTTAAGAACGTATTTGTGTCACATAATGAAGGACGCGTTAAAATTAAAAAAAACAAAAAAAGTTTAAATCTTGTGCGAAATTAAAACTTTCTCAAAAAGAGTTTAATTACTCGTATATTAAATATATTCATATTTATTTATTTATTTATGATATTTACTTTTTTTATTTAAAAAATTTTAATGGCTCATTTTTCATGATATGCTGATCTAATATTTGAAATACCAAGTGATTGAATTGACATGAATGAAATACGAAAACAACAATTTTATTATAATTTTACATTAATCAGATACGGACAGGAAAATAAATAGCTATTGTATTTACACTTTCATTTTTTTTAAAAAAAAAATTGTCGTGTTTTGTTTGTTTGTTGTTTGTTTGTTTGTTTGTTTGCTTTTTTTT
>MUZC01004640.1:311030-329611 GCA_002072015.1 Radix auricularia | reverse complement strand
TTTTTTTTTTTTTTTTTTTTTTTTTTTTTTTGGGGGGGGGGGTCTTTACGCGAATTCTAATAATTTTTAGTTGCTTATTTTATAGTAAAATATTTTGTGCTCTTATGCGCACTCATTTTTAAATCTGCTTGGTCATGAAACTCATACAATATGTAACGCTTAACCAAACACGAAGAGCTGGCGCCAGTTAAAATTACTTTTACAATGTTACCCAATTTAACAGCAATATTCAGATCATAAAGACAATACTTTATTCATTGACTTCCTATTGACATCAAGCATTTTTTTTTAAAATTCTCTTCCAGCTTTCTGCTCCTGGTGATCCTTGCACAGCACACCACGTCATTCCCCTTGTACAGGGGTCTGATCCCCAACGGGGAGAACGTGCCCCACCCGTGCAGACCCCACACCACATGGGCCGGAGTTGGTCACATTGCAGTCGGAGGGTCAGGGGAGAGAAACCCGTTTGGCATCGATTTCCTTGCCGCTGGAAAGGTCTTTTATAAAATACTTAACCTTAAAAACTTAACCTCTTTTGAAATGTTCAATAAATAGTGTTATACGTCTTTACCCTTAGTTTTCGCACTTACCAAAAGGGTTTGCTTTATAGGGGCAGAGTGTGTATTGAGTGATTTGTATGAGTCAAAGAGGAGTGTGTGTGCTAGAGATTAATAATTCGGAGTTTGTTAAACGCAAATTTTAAAATAATATAGATCTATTATTTATTTATTTTTTTATTAAAAAATTGTCTAACGAAAATAAGTTGAATAAAAACAATGACTGAATTAAAATAATTTTATTGCATAAAAGTTTGAAATTTCGAAAACTTATCGGCCATACATTCATCCCCATAAATATATTTGGTCCGATGCAATGAAAAAATTAGATGTCTGTTTAAATTGATTTAATCTTGTCTTAGTAAAGAAAGGTAACAATACGTTTCAAACATATGCCATATGTATAGAGAGATATCATCAAATCTCCACTCAAATGCTGGTAGACGCACTGCTGGGTGAGATGTCTCTTAGAAAAGTTTTTAACTTCATAGAGAAACTATTTTCTTTGACTACGATGACATCGATGTGTATCAACTTTTTCTACCAAAGAGTTTCTACTTTCGATGTATTCTATGTCCCTTCTGTTATTGACACTCGTTACGCACTTCGTGAAATTCCTTTTTAAAATCCCTTATATTAACTTCACGGTGCGCCTCTCTCTTGGTATGTCGGGCAGGCGGAAAACCAAAAGTAAAAAATATCCAACTTTCCTTTATGCTATCGAGCTGAAATTTTGCGCATAGACACGTGTAACCTAAAAATGCATTTTATCAAAATTTCAAATCGATTGAATATACCGTAATAAAATTAATGCACTTTAAGTGCGTCCCTGTGAAACTCAGTGTGAACGTCTGCAGTTGAGTTCACCTTCACATGTTTGCTGGAGTTCAGTCCAGCAATCGGTGACCACCCACACCACCACCCCCCCCCCTCATTTTACAGCAAGGGTAGTTGAGTCACGTTCAGTCTGTAAATGTTTGTCGCGCGGTACATATTATTTTGAATATAATCAATACTTATTATATTAACTTTTTGTGGTCTGTCGGGGGGAAACACAAATGTCAAATATGCCCCACTTCCCGTTATTCTATTGAGCTGAAACTTTGCACGTACACTGTGACACCTAACAATGCAGTGTATCAAAATTTCAGAGCGATCGAAAGTGCAGTAACTAAAATAATTAATATTTAGTTTATCTCTATGTATCTCTATGAAGCCGTCTGCTATAGTTGACCTCCACAAGTCACTGCATTTCACTCCAGCCATTTATGACCCCATCCACATGTTTTACTGCAAGGAGGGTTCAGTCTGTAAATTTGTGTCCAGCGGTGCATATTATATTAAACATATTCAATACTTTTAGTTCTGTGTCAAATATAATGGATTTATAGTCAAAAACTCTGTTTTACGGGTTGTTTAATTTAAAAATTTATTTCTAGAATTGGAATGAAGCTTTATGTCGCAAAGACTCTGACGGTGATGGACTAACCAATGGTGAAGAGCTGGGCGACCCTGACTGCGTTTGGAAGTTTAATAATGCACCTCAGCGTACAAGTGGATTATCTCATCCTGGTTAGTAACTGCACGGAGACTAAGGAATTATTTGTTAGAAGGACAGAACACTTTCTGCCAATAAACTGCGAGTAAAGGGCATAGTTTGTAAGAGAGGCAGAACCTTTTCTGTTTTACTCTGCAAGTAAATGAGAGTAAAGGGCATAGTTTGTAAGAGGGGCAGAACATGTTCTGTTTTACTCTGCAAGTAAATGAGAGTAAAGGGCATAGTTTGTAAGAGGGGCAGAACATTTTCTGTTTTACTCTGCAAGTAAAGGGCATAGTAATAACATTGGCAGAAAATGATTTTGTAGAGATTGAATTCGGTTCTGGTGGGTCTAAAACAAGTTATCCCACATACCCTTTCATGTCCCTGACCTTTAAATTTCTGACCTGTTACACTTTATAAGTAACTGGTCAAATAGACAAAGTGATGAAAATACTTTTCTTATTCCCTAGGCAAGAACAGATAAAAGTTCTCGTTACAAAAGCTGTGTACACATGTTTATAACGTTACAAATCACTTAATAAGGATTTGGACATAATTAATGTCAGACTAAATTAAGGGGTACAGTGGTTTCTGAAAGGTGAACCTGTTAAATAAATGCATGTACAATGAAGGTGATAGCTTAAGATTTACTTATTGTTAGAATACACAGTTAATCTGTGTTCTCGTATCTGATTAACTGTTCTGTAGACGCGTAACTCTGGTGCTATGTTTGAACTTAGTGCTATAATCAGATACGCTACTTTAGTGTTATAATCAGATAACCTACTTCAGTGCTATAATCAGATAACCTATTTCGTTACTATAATCAGATAACCTATTTCAGTGCTATAATCAGATAACCTATTTCGTTACTATAATCAGATAACCTATTTGAGTTATATAATCAGATAACCTATTTCAGTGCTATAATCAGATAACCCATTTCAGTACTATAATCAGATAACCTATTTTAGTGTTATAATCAGATTACCAACCTATTTTAGTGCTATAATTAGATAACAAGCATCTTAGATCATCTGTGACATGAGCATTTCTATAACGTATTACTTAACCATTCAGCAAAGTAACATTATTGATAGGGGGGAAGGGTTTGGAGTTCAATGGTAAACAATGAATCAACTTTCAGTAACCGTTTATGCCTTGAGAAGTTACACACTCGCACCAATGTATACAGCAAGAAATAGCTCTGCTGAGCCTCGTCCTCTACGTCCAAATATATACCTCTGAGATCGCATCACGTAGCCCCATGCCACGAGAATGCCATTCAACGTAAAGTTTCTAAAGACTCCTGGCATAGATTATAACACAGGCGACGGCTTCAAAAACTGACAGCTATTTCCTTTTAATAACCTCTCCCGACCCATTCCACTGAACCATACGTGTGCACCTTTTCTATTTCTTAACATATTTCCACACCTGAATAAATTCCCCGTGTGGTCCTCTATTCACCGTTATTCCGAGCGAGCGTGACTGTGTCCTAAATCCAGTGGCGTAGCTAGTGGGGGGCGGTGGGGTGGTCCGCCCCGGGCGGCACTCATCTAAAGGGCGGCATTTGTGGGAATTTATTTGAAAAAAATTGAGCCATTTTCAACAACCGCCCTTTTCCTTTCGAAGGGGGAAACCGAAATGAAACAATGAAACAAAAATACTCTTAATTTCAAATCCTAATTAACGGATTCACGCATAATCTGTTTGATTACATGGTGGTTGTTATCAACATACGCTGACCCTTTAAAAAATTAAAAATACCTCAAAAAGGTATCGATTTTTTTGGATAATTAAGCGGCATGCGTCCCGAACGGCACTTTCTTAAGAAAACTGCACACAAAAAAAAACACATAACCACTGGACCTAATAATATGTACTATTAATATCACCACAACAGTTTTTGTGGGGAATTTCGACATGCGCAGAATGATGCGCTATCAAGTACCTACATGACATGGTGCTTCAAAACTCGCGTTTAACTTGCACGTAGTAATTTACATTACTGTTTCAGTTATAGAAAATTTTTTGAAGGTATTTTACTAAAAATTAAATGTATTTTGTTTTTATTGCATTAAAGAAGGACACATAATTTGAGTTTTTCAGTAAAATAGTGTTATTCATTAAAAAATGCTACGTCTACCCAATTAAAGCAATGCGTAAATAATTTGAATTTTTTCGATTTTATGGAAAAGTATTAAGATTTAGCGCAATATTTAAATTTATCCGTTAATAAACATCGCTATAACATTAATAATTTCGAAAAAAAGACATATTTAAAATTTTCAAACGTCTTGGAAAATTTTCACATCTGAAGAAGTAACTAGTAAAACGAGATCAGATGCTGGAACTTTACTCATTTCATTGCACTATTTTTCTTTTCTATAGTATCTCAATTTATGGGAACCCGTTTTCTTTAAAATAAATAATACCAGCCCATTAACCCATTACATGGAACAAAGTTATGTTCTAATACAGAGCGCTGTTACATATTCTAGATATTTGGAGATATTAACTGAACGTCGTGCTGGAAGCAGAATAAGTATGAGTGGAGAAAATTCAGGAGACGGGTTCCATCTTTAGAGCAAGTCGTACAACGAGAAATGTTTTTTATCCATAGATGTAATTATAAAAGGAAGTAATAGAACCCACTGATGAGTTGCATGTCCTTGCAAGAAAATATTCGTGTATAATACCATGTGATCTACAAATTGAAAATTTTTACCATCAAATAGATATTTTTATAAACATTGACAAAGAGCAGTTCAAATTGAACGAAAAAGGTTCCAGGTTTTTATGGCTGTACACAGGGCCAGTCTTTGCAATTGCGGGGCCTTATGCAGCTTAGTATGCGAAAAGGGATGCGCGGGGCCCAGTTTGGGTAGGGATAAGGTATTAATTAATAATTAGGATAATAAGTGATAATTAATATAGGTGGGGCCTATAAAAGCGTGAACCCACTGTGGTGGCAGTGGCTTAGACCAGCCCTGGCTTTAACTACACTACAAGAAGAGGCATTATGTTAGAAAAATAAGGGGGGGGGTAATGCCCCCTTGATCTATTAAAATATATTAAATAGTACAGATTGGAAAACTCTTTACCCAACATTATAACTTTGCTAAGAATGTTTTCAACAATTGCTATCAGTGTATCTAGTTGTGAAAGGAGCTTCTCCAAACTGCAGTTGATAAAAAAAAATATCTTCGTTCCACAATGAGTGATTTAAGACAACAAAATCTTGCAATATTGTCTGAAGAAAGAACAAGATTTTACAAATAATTTAAATTTTGATAACATAATACACGATTTCTCTATTATGAAAGTTAGGTAAGTAAATGTATAAACATGTTTACACTAATGTATAAAATGTATTTGTTTATAAAAGAAATCATATATTTATTAATAAAAAAAATAAAAGCATATTAATTATTAATAATTTTGAGTGTAAATTTGGAATATGTTTTTGTCTCATTTGGGGGGTAGGGTACCTGCGACCTCAATAACTTTCTTGTGACCTTTAACAAAAGCATCTTGTATTTTCAAAAATGTGTACTTATAGTTATCTCATCTTATTCGGCCTCTTTTATTAATGCTTACATAAATATGACATGTTACACACCTTTTACTTTCACAGTGTACTTCCTTTCAATTACTATTATTTATTATTGTTTATTAATTTATAAAAATCATCCTACGATTGACTTAAGTGGCCGTCCTCAAATGACGTTCCACGATTTTGGCTGATAATTCACCCCCTGGCCCCTGGTCACACGTCACAAAAACTTAGACCCCTTCTTCAATGTGACATCACAAAGCTCCCCCCCCCCCATAAAAGCCGTATTTTCTATTTGAAAATGAGTATATTTCCAATCATTTTTTTTTTGTGGTCATTTAAATATTTTTTTTGGTGTAAGGCTGCACTCTAATATCATAACAAGTGTGGAACCATGTAAAACTTAATTAAATAAAGTTTCGGTAATCATATATTTAAGTGGGACTTTTATTTATGTGACTTCAAATGTGTGACACCCTCTCCCCCACATGTGTGACGTCATTTATAGACTCCCCTAAAAGGGCGGCAAATTGGAGACCGCCCCGGGCGGCAAAAGCTCTAGCTACGCCACTGCCTAAATCTACGCCATATTTATGCTACGTATTATAATTATTATGGGCTTGTGACATGTGACTATGAACCATTCTTAATGTTGTTGTCCAGGAATCTGCGATCCGTGGGATTCGCCAGTTTGTCTACAGAAGAACTTAACAAGCGTGACCTACGGAACACAGGGGGCGTGGCTGAGAGCTGTCTGTGACCCTGGTGACTTCCGGTGCGACGAGCTCAATAACACAGGTATGAAACGCCGTTGAAATGGTCACGTGACTGGGTGACGTGATTCAGGGGCGTCATTGCCCCCTGGGGTGCTAGAAGCTTATCTTTCCCCTCAGACAACAGTCCCTTGTTCCTCTATTGGCTCACGGTCTTCCTTACTGACAACTCAGAGAATGAAGAGGTGATTTCCCAAAAGTTTGAATGGTGCAAATTAAATACCCCAAAAAATTCAACACATTCTTTTATTTTAACTATCTATTTAGCACACGCTTTCCTCCGGTAATTTATTTTGTTTCCCGGATAAATTCTAAAGCTGTTCAAAGGGAAAAATGAAGGATGGGTAGTTAGATTCAAAATCATTTAGCTAAAATTGGAAGCGATGGCGCCTCTCCCCATTAACCCAAGTGGTAAACGCCAAAATTGTCATCAAAGTGTATTGATAACGAAATAAGTGACGTCGATTCCTCAGTATCCGTAACAAGCAGATGGACTACAAACTGTGTATAGGTAGAATGTTATAGGTAAGCATAAATTAGCGTTTCTCTCATAGAGATAGATTGTTATATTTAGGCATAAATTAGCGTTTCTCTCATAGTGGTAGATTGTTACAAGGAAGCAGAAATTAGCGTTTCTCCCTCCCCCCTACACACACTTTTCCGAATATGGCTTTCTTTGAAAAGGTTGAGATGTAAAAATGATTGATTATAAACAAATCAGACAACCAGTGTTTATGTATTTAAGATAAATTTGATAATAATAATCTTTTGAATTATTAGAATAATTATTAAACCATCAAAATGTGGTTTCATAATGTGATTGGATTCAAACCCGTCAGACTTTTAAATGAATACGTAGTTCCAACAACTGGCGTTATAAGATTGGTCTAAACGTACCTAAATCCTTCTCTCAATCAGCCCACATGAATATAAGCCTAAGTCTCCCAGCAGAGACCCCTGTGCCCCAGACTGCGATCAGTTATAAATGTCAGATATTTGATCTCGAGTCCATGATGACGCCTGGAGATTATCACATGATAGCGATTGAGCCAATCGTGGACAACAAGCAGGCGCTGCTGCACATGACTCTCTTTGGCTGCAAGGGTAAGTCGTTGCCTTTCTTCCACAATATCATCTTCAACTATAAGTTTGCAAATTTGCAAATCAGCGTTCTCAAAACTTTTTTTAAAGTTGTATTACATGGTCATGTCTGAACCTTCTTTTTAAAAAAATATAGTGATGAGTTAAGATTAGGAGCAGTGGTCAAACTGTTCCTTTAAAAATGTTTTGGTCAAGGTTACTACATAACAGTACTTCGTTACAATGAGTAGAGAATGGTATACAGATCATAGTTTTTATTATCATAATCACTTAACGTTAGGACTTTTATATATTTCTCAAAGGCAGAATGAAAATTGTTTTATAGACAGTCTAATCAAATAACTAAATCAATCTTTTTTATAATTAATATTTCTTTTAGAATCCATGAGCCTTAAAACACAAATATTTTTTTACCGAATCATTGTCCTTTGTAGCAATATTAGTTTTCATTAATATTACAACTCCAAGTTTACAATTCAGTTGCCAACTTGGAACTTTCCTTACTTATAATTTTGTTTATTTGTGTTTACTTGTCGCATTTAAAGATGGTCAGACTGCCAGGACTCTACCGTTTCAATGTGGCATTGTGCCGTCCAGTGCTTGCCAGGACGTTTTGTACGTGTGGACGATTGCGAGTGCTGGCGACTGTCTCAAGTCTTACGTCGGCTGGAGAGTGGGAACGAGTGGCTACAAGAGATTGGCAGTTCAGGTTGGTGGTCATGTGACTTGGTCAGGTTGGTGACCATGTGACTTGGTCAGTTTGGTGGTCATGTGACTTGGTCAGTTTGGTGGTCATGTCATGACTTTGGTCAGTTTGGTTGTCATGTGACTTGGTCAGGTTGGTGGTCATGTGACTTTGGTCAGTTTGGTGGTCATGTGACTTGGTCAGGTTGGTGGTCATTAAATATAGGGCCAGCCCAATTTACATATTCAACAGTGAAAAGGGGGAGAGGGGATGTTATGAAACGCCAAGTTAAATAATGATGTTCTCATTCAGATAATCATTTTATGAGGATTTCATATGGATTGAACTAATGTATTTGCCAGTATCAATGGACTAACGTATTTACTAGTTTTATTAAACTTTTTTTTTATTTACCAGTATCAATGGACTAATGTAGAAGGACTTGTGAACTGGACGGACAGCTCGGGCCTCAAGTTGTACTACACATCACAAAGGTTTGAACATTTTCTTTTTCTCGGTGATATTTCACCTTTTTGTAATATCACAAGCGATTTAAATCGTTCCTTCTCTTCTTCTATATTGTATAACTTAAAGCCCCACAACCCATTATATGATAATTATATGCTCCTATGAATGCTGAGCGTTTTCCATTTCATCTGTGAAGACTTTAAAAGGCCTACTCATCGGGAATATCAATAAACAATTAGAGAACAGGAGACAAGCGGTACAACCCGTTTCTAGTTGCCATCACAACTGATCTTTCTGGAAACATTACTCCAGTCATTAGATGTCCTTGGCGGGAAGAGCAGCTCCAACTGCTGGTCATATGAACTCGACCTTGTGTAGGCGGGAGAGGGATGACGTCACGCCTTTGAGCTGTGGACACGGCCATTATTTAGTTTGATACCGTGATAGTCTATCCCTATAGCTAGCTAGTCGTACTTTCAGTGGTGATCAGCCCCGTGTTCCGAACATGGTGCCAACACTTAAATTTGTGGTTTATCTGTACAGGGAGAGGATGAAATGTCCGTTGCTGGACCGCCTCCACAGATTCCAAATGGCCTGTAGAAAAATACGTTGTTTTGTCTCAGCTTGTTATGTATCAATCTGATTGCTTTTAAAACATTTTTCAATAGCACATTTTGTCCGAATTAAACCACCAGGCGGCTGTTTGATTCTGGCGTGTTTATAACGGGATCCGACTACTTTGTGCTGCCTCGGCAGAGGGACTCGATAACAGTTACCAGCACGTGCACCAGTGGATGCACCAATGACATCTTCAAGGGGTCTGTTTTGGTTACCATGGCAACGAACCGGATGCATTATGCGGGTATGTTACCTGTATACATCTATGGTGAAGACCCTACTCAGTCTGTTTAGTTAGTTATTAATTTTTTTTTACAAATATTCTTATTAAATGTTATAGTAAATATTACTTTAGTACTGGCTACCAAAAGCTCTTCCCATAAACTAATTCTAATAAATATCTTACTGTAATTTTTTAAAAACTATTCATCTTGAAGAAGGGTGCTTTCCCCTTAGCTCCTCGCGCTTAAAATCAGTGTCTCTCAATAATATCACATTATAGTTAAGTCTCTTGACGTCAATGGTCTGTTGTATAAAGTAGAGTTAAGGGCTTGTGTCTATAATGAATTTTAGAATGCGGCTGAAGACGTGCCCTAATTATTTAACCCAGAGCTTAACCCTGAGTCTATGATAGCTTTTGTTTCATAAATACAACAGATACCGCGAACTTAATTTATTTCATAATTCCCAATTCAGTAGATTTTGAGTTCAGATTTGTCTTTTATAAAAAGAAGCTTTTCACAAATATTTTTCTGAGAAATATTACTGAATAGTCGACACGAACAGTAAGTAACTCGTGGAACCGGATTTTTTTGTACATATTTTTTTTTGTTCATTTATTTTCGGGAGGATAAATCCATAGTATCACCTTTTTGCCCTGGGTACTGTCTACCCAACTAGAGACCTATTGTCCCCTTGATTCTGATTGCCTCTGAGGTGATGTTTTCCATTGTGTCAGATTTTCACTGCCTGGGTACTGTTTGAATTCTTGCTTTCTGGTCCCCGCACCTCTCATGTATTGGTATATGATACACGAAAATGTGCGTCAAATTTATTCATCTTTTTATTTCTGTAACGTTTCCAGGGACTAAGATGGAGATACAGGTGTACAGGAACAACTCACTCGTGACGAGACTCACCGACTCACCCATCTTTCGTTACGACAGTCCGCAGGTCAACACGTAGTAAGTGATAAAACAAAGTACAAAGTATTCTTTTAAGAAAGTTAACAAATGGCACACGTTTTCCCAGGGCGCATCTAGTGAGTATAGTCAATATTGTTATTCCTAAATAATCCTTTAAGAAAATTATTGTACAATTGCCCCATGAATATGATCACGTTGATTTGTAACGCGTTATATCAGTGCGCTGTTGTCCGGGGTGTGGCCACTGCGCACGCTACAGTTACTAAGAGCCATTGATATCAGAACACTGATATCAGTGTGCTGACCCATTGTTAACATTGCTTTACTGTTCCATTACCATTGACTTAGATGTCTACAATCATGAGACTTTTTTAAAAAGTGTCTTAATAGCTTATCATTTTAAAATATTCTACATAGTAAACTGAAATTTTATCATTTCTAGGTGCAATGTTAAGATTCTTCCAATCCTGTCTACTGAAAATAAGAAGAAATTAAGTTAAAATCTTCAGAAAGAATTCACGAAACATTCACCTATTCACTTTAAGGGCCTTAAACATTCCAACAATGTTGAAATCCTAAATCTATAACGGCACCAAGTTCCTACCCTCATAAATCAACCCCCACCAGGGTTGCAAACCGTCCGTATATTTACGAACAGTCCGTAAAGATTTGTCGTAAAATTGGCTGTCCGCAAAATTCCGTAAAACAATTTGACGTCCGTAAAAACAAAAATTGACAAAACGCGGAATCTCAACGTTTAAAAAAAAAATCGGTAAATCATGTTTGTGATATTTATTTTCTTGATTAAAATTTTAATTTTTTAAAATTGTTTTAGTGGCATCCCGCGCTCTATTAATAAACTGTTAGAGCTTTCTGGACAGCTAGGAAAATACACACTTTAAATCACGCGATAAATTATTGATTGGTTATCAAATTAAACTACAGCTGCAAAAAGTAGATGATCCATCGACTGTTGAAAAGTTCTTGCATTTTATACCAATGCAGTCGGTGCAAATAAGAAAAGAATGCCTATTAGCAACAGAGAGCTGAAGCTCATGTCAGAACTAAAACCCACTATATATCGGTGGAATAGTTGGAAATTTTGGTATTGGACCAGCTTCATCTACAAATTGTGTCTCCAGCAGATTTTGATTGTTTAGAGGCTGAGTTTATTGACTACCAAGTTCCGGATTTAAGCAATGTCAAGGCCGACTGACGCTTTCTGGCATCAAATTGGACACTTGACTAGAAATATCGAAAACAAGGAATACAGATTTCCACTACTCTCGAAGTTTGCACAAAAAATGTTGGCGCTTCCACGTGGAACAGCAAAAGTAGAACTTGTTTTTTCTACTGTCAGTTTATTGACAAACCAACTTGAGAAACAGATGTTTCTCCAATGTTGGAAAGTTCACTGACTCTGAGAAATGGACACGGAAAATTACTCCTACAATGATCGACAGTGTAAATGTTTTTATGTATGATCATAAGCAGAAGGAATTAAACACGTTTCAATTATGATAATTGTCATACAATAAACTAACGTTATAAAATATGAGCATTGTAACAAAGACGTGCTCATATAGATACTTTACATTTTTTAGCTACAATGCTTCATATTCGTTCGTTTTAAAATCAACATTTTATGTTAAGTGTGTCCGTAAAAAATTGTTTTTGGCGGTAAATTTTGTTGAGAGTTCTTATATTTGTCCGTAAATTTTATTTTATTGAGCTGGCAACCCTGACCCCCACCCACAAAATCCTAATCTCTTAGAATAATACACCGTATATACTCGTTCCATAGCCCGTTTGCTCATAAGCCGACCCCTGACCCCTCTTTTGGAATAGAAAAGTATTCAAAGTGTGTAACCCGCTCGCATGCCGACCCCTCCCCCAACCAATAAATAATAGGACAGCTTAAACAAATTTGTACACAAAAACTACAAGCAAAATTAATGATTATGATTGTTTACTTTGTACTAGATCTACCTACCTTTGTCTTCTTTGTACTCAATGCTACGCAATAGTAAAATGTATTTTTTTCAACATCTTTATTAAACAGTGGCGAAAGCACATACATTAAAATTCGTTGTTATTAAAATTCGCTAAACAATTTATTAAAACATTCATAAAAATTAAAAATTTTGTAAAATTTTTGTAAATGTTTTGATAAATTGTTTAACGAATTGTTTATCTAAAGTGCCGACAAGCCGGTAGTGCTGTACCCTGGAGACAAGATCGTCACGGTATGCACCTACTCCACTGTCGGGAGAAACTTCTCAACTCAGAACGGACTTGGGGAGAGGGAGGAAATCTGCAACGGCTACCTAACCGTCTACCCCAAACAGAACATCGTCAGCGGAACCTGTCTCAGTGGTGGACCAGATTTAAGGTACGACCTGGACGGATGACAGTTGATTGGTGGGGATAGAGAAATGCCATTCACATTTCAGAGGGATAACTCATGGAAGTTATATCAGGGAACATAACATCGATTCAATATAATATTAATACAACTTCGTTCTAATTGTTTGCTCCCATGGCTTGGCAGATTCGAATCATTAATCTTATTACTTTATTATTTTTTTTAAAAATAGTTGACTTTATTTTCCCGAATTTGATAACACTTGGGTCAGGAGTATGTGGCACGGTCTAAGTACGTTATCTGACAGACAACATGAAATATTGGTTTATTTCCCTTAGATTCCCGGATGATGACATAATGTACAATGATCGCAGCAAAATTACGATGACTTTTTGTTGT
Organism: Radix auricularia; assembly: GCA_002072015.1. NCBI lineage: Eukaryota > Metazoa > Mollusca > Gastropoda > Lymnaeidae > Radix > Radix auricularia. The sequence goes on along the minus strand of MUZC01004640.1, from coordinate 316,401 downwards.
TGTTTTCAAAGCTCCTGTGATTGGTCAGTTTGGTCCAAACAAGGATGCACCTCCCCTTGGATCTACTACAACTCTACCGCACTGCAGACAACGTCCACTTACCGGGACATCACAGCCAACTGCAGGATGTTCGGACCTTGTCTTGACGAATGCGTCAGTGTCCTGGTCTCACTCGTCACCTCTAACGGCTGCCTCCAGGGAGACGTATATCAATACTTACAGGTAAGGAGACAACTGCCTGAAAGTCTCAGTAGTTTTAATAGGCTTGTTGGACTCAACAATAGCCAGTTGCTTGGTTTTTACATTTATATGTGAATTTTTCATCTCAGGTATAAGCATTTACTTGTCCAGTTCACTGATAAACAGTTACTTGTCCCTATCAGTTATAACCAGTTACTTGTTCAACTCACTGGTGTCAAGCTACTTCTCCAATGCAGCAATATAGTTATCTAAAAAAAAAAAAAAATAGAAGAAATATGAACCAATGATTAAAATACACTGATTTTTTGTCCCACCTATACAGGCAACAGCATTAACCTCGTTCTCATCTGGAATGGAAATGGTTTCTCGGATAGCGTCGTGTAACGTGCAAGTTTCCGAAATCATACGAAGTTTGACGACATCTACTTTAGCGGCAACGTTAACGACAACCACAGGTCACAATGAAACGTCTGCAACAACTCTGTCAACATTGACAATCTCTAGAATTTCAACACGGATTACTTCTCCACCCATTACTATTCCATTAAACCAAACAACAACATCAACTATTCCATTAAACCAAAAAACAACTTCAACTATTCCATTAAACCAAACAACAACTTCAACTATTCCATTAAACCAAACAACAACTTCAACTATTCCATTAAACCAAACAACAACTTCAACTATTCAATTAAACCAAACAACTTCAACGATTCCATTAAACCAAACAAGAACTTCAACTATTCCATTAAACCAAACAACTTCAACTATTCCATTAAACCAAACAACAACTTCAACTATTCCAGTAAACCAAACAACTTCAACTATTCCATTAAACCAAACAACTTCAACTATTCCATTAAACCAAACAACAACTTCAACTATTCAATTAAACCAAACAACTTCAACTATTCCATTAAACCAAACAACTTCAACTATTCCAGTAAACCAAACAACTTCATCTATTCCAGTAAACCAAACAACTTCAACTATTCCATTAAACGAAACAACTTCAACTATTCTAGTAACCCAAACAACTTCAACTATTCTAGTAAACCAAACAACAACTTCAACCATTCCATTAAACCAAACAACTTCAACTATTTCATTAAACCAAACAACTTCAACTATTCCATTAAACCAAACAACTTCAACTATTCCAGTAAACCAAACAACTTCAACTATTCCATTAAACCAAACAACAACTTCAACTATTCCATTAAACCAAACAACTTCAACTATTCCATTAAACCAAACAACAACTTCAACTATTCCATTTAACCAAACAATTTTAACTATTCCATTAAACCAAACAACTACAACTATTCCATTAAACCAAACAACTTCAAGTATTCCAGTAAACCAAACAACTTCAACTATTCCATTAAACCAAACAACTTCAACTATTCCAGTAAACCAAACAACTTCAACTATTCCATTAAACCAAACAACAACTTCAACTATTCCATTAAACCAAACAACTTCAACTATTCCAGTAAACCAAACAACTTCAACTATTCTAGTAAACCAAACAACAACTTCAACTATTCCATTAAACCAAACAACTTCAACTATTCCAGTAAACCAAACAACTTCAACTATTCCAGTAAACCAAACAACTTCAACTATTCCATTAAACCAAACAACTTCAGCTATTCCAGTAAACCAAAGCACTACTTTTACCAATATATTAAATGCATCATTTTCCACAATCAAACATGTGAATGACACAACTACTCTATATGTCCCAGTGAATCAAACAGGAACAAGTTTTCTTACTTCAACAACAGACTCAACAACTTTAACAGCTGTTACAACAGCAACAATACCACAAGTTCCAACAACAGCCTCAACAACTTCATCAACTGTAACAACCGCAACAATACCACAAGTTCCAACAACAGCCTCAACAACTGTAACAACAGCAACAATACCACAAGTTCCAACAACAGACTCAACAACTTCAACAACTTCATCAACTGTAACAACAGCAACAATACCACAAGTTCCAACAACAGCCTCAAAAACTGTAACAACAGCAACAATACCACAAGTTCCAACAACAGCCTCAACAACTTCAACAACTGTTACAACAGCAACAATACCACAAGTTCCAACAGCAGCCTCAACAACTGTAACAACGGCAACAATACCACAAGTTCCAACAACAGCCTCAACAACTTCATCAACTGTTACAACAGCAACAATACCACAAGTTCCAACTACAGCCTCAACAACTTCAACAACTGTTACAACAGCAACAATACCGCAAGTTCCAACAACAGACTCAACAACTGTAACAACAGCAACAATACCACAAGTTCCAACAACAGCCTCAACAACTGTAACAACGGCAACAATACCACAAGTTCCAACAACAGCCTCAACAACTTCAACAACAGCAACAATACCACAAGTTCCAACTACAGCCTCAACAACTTCATCAACTGTAACAACAGCAACAATACCACAAGTTCCAACAACTGACTCGACAACTTCAACAACTTCATCAACTGTAACAACAGCAACAATACCACAAGTTCATACAACAGACTCAACAACTGTAACAACAGCAACAATACCACAAGTTCCAACAACAGACTCAACAACTGTAACAACAGCAACAATACCACAAGTTCCAACAACAGCCTCAACAACTTCAACAACAGCAACAATACCACAAGTTCCAACAACAGACTCAACAACTTCAACAACTGTTACAACAGCAACAATACCACAAGTTCCAACAACAGTCTCAACTGTTCAAGTAACTGTAACAAGCACGTCAAATCCAGAAACTTCCGTGGCTACTTTACCAAGTCTTGCAGAGTCAACAGTCACCACTCAAACTGCAAACGTCATTGCATCCCAAAGCTCGTCAGCCACCGCGTCAGATGTACCTGTGACCTCTGTGCAGACGTCGGGGCCTACAACAACATTGATCGCCAGGCCATCACCTGCTAGCCGTAATAGTGCACCCTTATACAGACACATTACTACGCTTTTCTACATGTTGTCAATATGTTTAGTCATGTGTTTACTGTAAAATATTTATTCATCTTTTAAAATCATGAAATTTATTTATTCTTTGAATAATAAATGCTTGTTAACACATATAATAAATTTATATAAATGACTTACCCAACAATATCTCAACAGGAACTAAAGTTAGGTTATTTGCTGATGATTGTATAATCTATAGAACAATCAAGTCAGAACAAGATAGCAAAATTTTACCAAAAGACTTAGATGAATTAATAAAATGGGAAACTAACTGGAGTATGTCCTTCCACCCAGAAAAATGTCAACTGCTAAGAGTAACAAAGAAAAAGAAACAAATAAATTCAAAATATTTCATTCATGGAAAAGAACTAACCCAAACTAAAGATGCGAAATACTTAGTAGTCATAATAATTGAGAAACTATCTTGGAATCCCCATGTCAATGAAGTTATTAAAAAATCAAACAAAACCTTAGGCTTTATAAAAAGAAACTTTTTCAGATGTAACAAAGATATAAAACTAAAATGCTACCTCACCCTGGTGAAACCTATACTAGAATATGCATCTTCTGTATGGGACCCATCCACCAAAGAAAATATTGATAAGTTAGAACAAATCCAAAAAAGAGCTGCCAGATTCATTACTGGAGAATATTCAAAACTGACAAGAGTAACACCGTTAGTTAAATCATTAAACCTTGAAACACTAGAGGATAGAAGAACCAAGAGTAAATTAGTAATTATACATAAGGCAATTAATTCTAATTTAGAAATACAACACAAAGATAACCTAATACAACCCTCAAATAGACATAAAGTTAAAAACACCTTTCTTATTCCATATGCAAGAACAAACACATACAAGTTTTCATTCTTTCCGTCCGGTATTCGGGCGTGGAATGGGTTGCCTGGAGAAACCAGGAAAGCCACCACTTTATCATCTTTTAAAACTCTAGTAAGAATACAGGACTAAACACAAACCATAGAAATACGTAGGACGCAATAATCTTCTGTACAGAAGGAGCGTCTGTAACATATAAGATAAGATAAGATATATGCATATATATACCTCAACCATTAAAGTTGTCAGATTATAGGTTTTTTTTATTTACTGAATTATGTTATATTCTTAACTCCGTCGTAAAATATTATATCCAACGAAATAGATAAATTTATAACATTTTTTTTCCAAATTGATTCTTTTAAAGACACTGCTCTGAAATGGCTTAGTTCCACAGCACAAATTAAGACTCCCCCACCGCCCCCAAGTTTCTATTCGTCTGAAAATTTGATTTACTCAATAAGTTTTTATTTCATCATGAAATGTAAAGTTGCATTCGGCTTACAATACAAAAGTTCAATGCCGTGTCATGTCAACAGTTGAATGATTAAAACGAGGCTGTATACGTTTAACTGCAATATGTGACTGTAATCGCCAAGTTAGGAGGGGGGGTAACACTGAAAATACTCAGGCAGTTGATAAATGATGTATGTATTTATGTGTATATTTTGTTGTTGTTCTTGAAACAAGTCGGGATCTTTTATAAAAACTTAACCTTTATATTGGACTGTGTCAATGACCATGTTTTAATGTTGCAATATGACGTTGTTTTTTTAATTTTTTAAAAGTGTATTGTGATAAATGACATCACACTAATTAATAAATAATGATCGTTGATTTGATTTTGTTTTGATTTTGTTCTGTGTTCATAGAATAATAACAATCATCATCATCATAATTAATTTATTCAAAACTTTAATTAATGATGAAAAAGAATTTGTCAAGACTTGAAGGAATGTTAAATTTTAAGAAGTATACCATTTTAACATAGATTTTATTCCTAACAATAGCACGTTTTTCCTAATTATTTAATTAGAAGATGACCCGCTGCGTAGCATACGCCGCAGACTTGCTCATCATAGATAGAGCAAAGAACGGACACAAAGAGCAGCACGAAGTAATGGGAAATAAAAATATTTTTAAAAAAGTTTTTAAGATACCACGTTTTGTGAACTAAAAAGAAGAAAATAAATTTTTTCTTGGGCTCTGTTGGAACTTCCCTTCCCCTGGGCTGAGCCAGAACTGTTTTGTTGGATGCACATTGTGGACATTTTGTACATACACACTCTTACACACCAAAATATTTTCGAACTAAAAACGTGGGG
>MUZC01004640.1:295711-310533 GCA_002072015.1 Radix auricularia | reverse complement strand
TTCAAATGACATTTGATTAGTTATTCCATATAAGGAAAAATAGAATTTAATTCTACTATAATTAAGTAGAATTGAGTACTATAATTAATGAAATATTAAATTGTCATGTGAATCAAGTATGCATGCAAAATTTCATCAAAATTGGATGATCAGAAGTGGTTCAAAAAAGGAATTCAATTTTTGCCCCGGAAAGACAAACATCCAGACAAGAAAGCAAACTAAGAAAAACGTGGTAATAAAAAGCGAGTAAACGTGGAGACATGTGCACAGCCCTTGTTGTTACCTGCCCCACACCCTTTATAACCATCCCTTGACAAACATAAATTGTGATTTTTTTTTCGACTTTAGGAGTAGTCGTAATCCCCAAAACATGAATAACAACTACACTACGAATCATGTTATTATGTGAAGGAACAAATCAAGTAAACGCAAGAATGATTGTTGCCACAAACTCCCCCCCCCCACACACACACACACCTTTTTAAATCCCTTATATTAGCTTCACCGTCGGATCTCTCTCTCTCTCTTGGTCCGGTGGAAAACAAAAGTAAAAAATGACCCACTTCCCGTGATGCTATCAAGCTGACATTTTGCACATGGACTCGTGTCAGCTAACAATGTGTTGTATCAAAATTTCAGATCGATCGAATGTACCATAATTAAATTAAAGCAATTTTAGTTTACAATCTCTATAGCCGTCTATTGTTGTTGCCATCCACGTGTTTGCTGGAGTTTAGTCCAGCTTTTGGTGACCACACAACCCTCCCCCCCCCCATCATGGTTTTACAGCAAGGGGAGCTCAGTCACGTTCAGTCTGTAAATGTTTTTCGCGTAGTGCATATTATTTTGAATATGATCAACTAGCCGACCCGCGTCGTAGCATACGCCGCTAATGATTTAGTGATGGGTGACATTTTATGAAAGTAATTGTTGAGGAGAGTGTGTGACTACTCTTCTGTCACTGAGCACAACGGAGAGCACAAAGTTATTATGCCAATGTCGAGAAACAAAGCTTACAGCCGTGTTGCGAAGTCATGTTCGGAAAGAAAGTGGGAAATGAACGGGCACAAACACAATTTTTTTTTAAAATTAAGAAAGTAATGTCTTAGCATGGGCTTGAACCTTTGACCTTCCGCGTGTTAGGTGAATGTACTAACCACTACACTACGAAATACATGCTATTCTATTGTTACGAAAGAACAAAGTAATTGACCTCAATTGAACGCATTGATGGTCTCAATGAACCCCCACCCTCTGCATGCCATTTTTTGCCAGCTGATTGGTCGGTAGGGTTAGACAGCTTGCTTGGTGTCCGGCATGGTTGAACCATGAGGAGAATTATATATATAGATACATGCTTTTAGTAATGTCTCATATATATGGGATTTTTAGTCAAAAACTTTGTTTTTTACGGGTTGTTTGTTTTTCTTTTCATCACATACCGCTTGCCCATTGTAATCTTTCGACCCCAGCTATAGTCATAGTTATTATGAGTGATAAGTAGTAAAATGAGTTCAGATGTGTGAAGCTTTGTTTTTGGGGGGTTTTATTATTATTATTATTTTAAATTAGGATTGATATTCTGGCGGGGGGGGAGGGGGATGTAGCTCTTGATACATTTCTTTGTGACTAAATGTCACATTCCCACACCCGAGTTTGATACCCCTGCTCCATGGGTTGCTTTGGATTGAACTTTGGGCAACTGGTCTTAAGTTCAGGTCACCTCCTCATCATCTTAGTTCCTCTGCCCTTACCTCAATAGGAGACTGGCCTCCTTAATAAAGTACATACCTTGATTAGAAACAAGACGCTGATCTATATGTGCGCACCTTACTGTTGGTAAGAAGGATGGCGCTGATGTTTCAACTTTTAATTGAAATTTATCGACTATTAGAGGCAACTGCTCGATAATTTGTGTTAATGCATCAGACCACTTGAAAACTATAAAGGTGGATAGAAGAAACAGCTAACAACTGTTAGCTGTAAAATGGCGTTGAGGTGAGTACATTTTATTGAAATTTAATGCAAACGTTATACTATTCTTTAATGATTTTCATGAAGAAAAAATGGTCGCTTACTATTGCCTGCCGTGACATAACATATGTTTCGGGTTGAGAACTAAGAATGTTTGTCAATCAAATAAATATCATAAGGTATTTAAACCTGCCAAATGTTATCTGTATTCTACAGATAGTTTTTCTTATTTCTGAGGTCAGAAAAGGTAATTTCTCATCACGTGATATTAATTTTTTAGACACGATTTTAATAAAACAGAATTTATTTTTTACATTTAAGGTACAATGCAATATTGTGGAGGCCATAAGGGCGGTTAGTTAGCATTCAAAGAGACAGCTGGTCCTAAGAGGTTGCGGCTTGGGCCAACGGGGGCAGAGGGGACATGGTCAGTAGACTAGAGGCGCGAAATGTGACTTTTCGGGCACTAAATGTTATCTCGCTTGAATTCGGAAATCAAGGAAATATCCAAAACTGCGGAAGACCGGAGGTGTGAAATGCCCCGCGTTAGATAAAAGATGACCACACTTCCTGGTCTGAATGGGGGTAGGTAAGTCAAACCGCCCCCACCCCCATCTTACCTAACGATTGGTTCCAGATGATTGACAGATTACTTCGGACAATAGAATTTTTGAGGCGGAGGCTGAAGGGTATTAGATAGGACGCACTCGTGAGAACCAGGGGACTAACCAGGGGGACAGACTAGGCAGGAGGCCAGGCTAAGAGAACTTGAGGTTCTCAGGGACAATGTAGACTGGTAGATATTTGGACTGTACAGATTAGTTAGTGTTTAGTGAGAGTAGCTAGAAGTAAAGCAATAAACAAAATTAATTAGTGTACAGAAATCTTAGAGTTGATGTTTGAGAACGAGAGTAGAAGCAGTGGCGGATTTAGCTTTGTCTGCGTGGGAGGCGAGGAGAATTTCAGGGGGCGCCGAAATTTTTACTAAAACCAGATTTTTGGGTAAATATTAGGGCTGTTAACGATTAATTTAAATTTAATTGTTAACTTTTGAAAAATTAACGATTAATTAATCGTTAATTTCGATTAAAGCCAAAATTTTTAATTTATGATTTCATAAGTAACACTTATTTAACGTTCTGATAAAAATCTAAATAACACTGGAATGTCTTCTTTATATATCAACTTTTCACCAACTAACAAAAGTGTGTTGACATTAATTGGTTCAAGTAATGAGCGGGTCTAATTGACAATATAACCAGCAGAACTGAACAATCATTGACATGGAACTGATGTAATTGGTATGCTCAAAACGGTCTTGGCAAGGAATGACATTATCAGATATTGGTGTTCATAACTTTCCACCATTGTACTGGATTAATGGATTCAAGAACGTTCATCTCCATTTTGTAACGCAGTAATTCATCAGAAGAGCTGTCGTCATTTCTGTCTCTAAGTCAAACGCCATTACTGCCATTAGCTTCATACGCTTTTCATTTCATTTGATAAGTAGGCAAACTATATCAACATTTTGAACATTCCCGTCAGTCAATATTTTAAAACCAAAATGTACATGTCATCTTCAGGAATTTCATTATTTAAATAGAGTATTGACAAATTAGCGAGCCCTGATGCCATTTATTTTTCAAACGAGAATGGTAGAAAGTCTTTAAGTTGTAGCTCACTAGTTGTAGATAGTAATGGACGTTGTGATGGATAAAATCTTTGAAGGTATAATATTCAACGATTGCTTCTTCAGGGTTAATATGTTTGTAAATTTTGCATCAACTTCAAAGAGATTCTTTATTTTCTTCCAACATTTTTTATGGATCATTACAATAGAAATAAAAAGATGTGCCCCTAAAGTCATTAAATCGTTCATCTATTTATTTTAGTAGTGTATCCAAGAAAGTGAAGTATGTTTCAGATTTAAAACTAGTAGTTGAATCATCAGCCCTTTCATCTCTACTAAGTTCACCTGCCATACTTTTATTTTTTGCAAATTTGAGTTTCTTTAAATTTTGTTTTTAACATCTAGTTTGGAACAATTTTCGTTAATAGATGATAAGACATCTACTTTCAGAATTTTAAAAAGCTTGATCGCTTCTCTTTTCAACAAACTAATTTCTTCCAACATCGATCAATCGTTTTGCAATTGCAATGTCAATACTCTTGCGCTACAAGTCGTTTGATAACACGAGAATATCAACCAGCTTTTGTACAAATAGCATCAGAAAAAACAAAAGAATATTTGTTATTAAAACAGATAGTCCCAAAGCTTCTGCTCTGACTTCCGACACTCCCTCTATGTTATGTTGATTTCCCTGAATTTATATGTTCTAGAGTGGCTAGAATAGCATAGAATGATTCAACAACTGCATCGACTGCATGCTTATGGCTTGACCATCTTGTATCAGAAAGTCATTTCTGAGTTTTACTGTTAATTCATATTGACATTTATGATCTTTTTTAAGAGTATGTAGACGTGGTAAACAAGACGTAAAGAATGCATACAAACTTTCAGCTGAGCCAAAAAAAAAAACAACTGTACATTACTGTATACAGAAATTGCTTCGATAGTGACCAAATTCAAAAAATGGACACAACATTGGGTGAAAGTTTTAAGTCCACTCTTAATTCCAGACATCACAGATGCGCCATCGTATGCCTTTCCTCCACAGATTGTGATGTCAATGTTTCGCTTTTGTAATGTGTAGTTCCGTTAGAATCTTCTAAGCCAATGCAGGTTTGCAGCATTTCTGTTTACCAAAGTATACAAGCCTATAAATCTTTCCTCAACATTTCTTAATTTTAAAACTGAACGTAAAGTGACATCTGATGAATTTTAGAAATATTAATGGTTGAATCAATAATTAAAGAAAATAAATGTGAAGACTTAACTTTATTATCAATTGCTGTTGATAATTCAGGTGCAAATAATTGAATTAAATGAATTTGCAAATCATTACTTAAATAAATTTCATTTTTCTTTTTAAACTTTAGATGACTGTTTAAAGTGGAATCATAGTTGGCTAATAAACTTAACATTTAACGAAAATTTCCAGTATTTCTACAACTACCATCAACAAAGCAAGATTGTTCTCTGTGTCCTTTGTTTTGCTAAAACAATGTCATGCCTAATATTCGTTTCAATGCTTCTCTATTCTTTTCCACTTAGCGACGCTCCTGACTGACCAAACCAGATATTGCAGTTTTGAAATAAGATATTTAGCAAACCAATATTATCGTATTGCAGTTTAGTGATTGATTAAAAGTTTCGTGTTTAACAATCTTTTTTTCTGCTCTAGTTACACCTTTTTAGTGTTCATTAAGGGCGTCTTAAGGAGGGCGCCATTTTAAACCGAACAGGTGCGCGGGGGGGCGACCCGCCCCCCCTGCCCTATAGCTAAATCCGCCACTGAGTAGAAGACGAGTGTAACAAGAAGTAACCAAGAGTGAAAGCAGAGAGAGAGAGAGAGTTTAGACCACACGAGCACCCAGGTTCTATACAACATTTAACACGTTTTTGTTTCGGCCAAATCCATTAATACACAAGTTAACGTAGAAATGAACATTTTTAAAAAGATTTGTTTAGTACTACTTGATTTCACGGATAACTGATTTGTAAACCAATTAATGAAATCGTACCGATTGAACACGGTATGTTCTATCGATAGATTTCCACCATGAAATAAAAGGACGTGGCAAACGAATAAAATGAAAGGACTCAACTGGCGAATCAAGAAGGACTTAACTGATGAATCAAATAAATTGACTTAACTGACGATTCTTCCATAATAAATAATTACTTGTTAAAATAATAATTTTTCATGAAGTCGTGTTATAAGAGTTTTCCACCTTTTTAATCTACAGGTTTTTGTGCCTGTTTCCGCTGTTCGTACTGGTGACGTCATATCCACGATTCCAGAATCAGATACCAAACGGCGATGCAGTACCCTACCCCTGTCGGCCCGGCTCATTGTGGCCGGGTGTCGGGCACATCTTGCCGGGCGGGACCGGCGCCAGGAACCCATTCGGGCTCAAATTCGCAGAAGCTGGTTACGTAAGTTGCCACCATAATTATAATAATACTAAATATATAGCTAATAGTGCTTTAATATGTAGTTAAATAATGATATAATATAAAGTTAATAATACTATATTATATACAGTTAATAATAATATAATTAACATCAATAAACATAATTTGCACGTCCTTCCGTCCCGTCCGTGACGCTATGCAAGGTAACTCCCGATTTTAAAAGATAATTTTAAAAATGTTCACTCCAAGATTAACTGTGTTTCTCGCCATAAAAGATTGTGACATTACTTCCTTATTTGAGCTTTTATTAATGTGTAAAGGGAACGAAAAAAAGAGCCATGGTTCATTCGATGGGATTTTTAGCGCATTTTCGAGATGTCGAAATCGCTATTGCACCCGTTTTGTCCGTCCGTCCGTCCGTCCGTCTGTCATCACCCTTGATCACAGCATCCATAAGTCCTAGACCCATGATGTATATATGTTTTTTGTATGTCCTGACCTGCCATTTGTGCATCAACACTCAGTTACTCGATCCGTTTAAAAACCCCGTTAAAACTACCAAAAAATATTTCGAATCGAGAGGTAACACTAGCGCAGGGAACGGCCGCCATTGCCGGAAGTCGAATGCACAATTCTTCAAGCATTGAAGAGTGGTGCGAAAGGGTGCAAAATAATTAGTTGTTTTTTTTTTAGTTGACGTCATTAGAATATGTGTAAAAGTTTAGAGAGTTTTACGTCATCATTTGTGGTGACTTGTAGTTGGATTAAAGAGAAAATTTTTTTTTTTAAATGTAAAGAAATGACTTTTAAATAAAAAAAATGTCAGGTATATTCATTACACAAGAAAATTCATTAAAGTATGTCTAAAATCTAAACACAATTACTGATATCTACATAATTCTGATATCTAACATAAGTACTGATACATAATACGAAAATGCGCTAACACGTCCTGAATTCCAATAGGTACCAGGCTTAACATGATTTTTTTTTAAATGTCCATATTTGTGTATGCGTGCATGCCATTGTAATGATTTAAAACATACGCCCATCATGGTTGAATTCCATATTCTAACTTCCGGTTTATTTCATCATCTCTCTCAAGAACTATAACTCTATTAATTAATTCTCACAATGACTATCAAGAGTTATTTCCCTTATTACATTCCTCCTTTCCTCGGATATGGAATCATATCAATTAACAATTGAAATACAAGTTTAACATAGAATGAGCCTAAAGAACTCTTGATCACGTTGCAGTGAGGAAAATTTAAAATTAAGCAAATACGTAGACAATTCAGATACATTTAAAGGAGTTACGTTATCTAAATGTCATTTATAAAAATTAAACTCAATGTATTAATAACTTGGCGTCTATTCTTGATAAAGTGTCCAATTGTCATTTCTGATAATATTAAGTCTTTTAAACTTGTTCTTGATTAAGTATCCAACTGCTTCTTTATGGATTAATTGAAGACTATTGTATATTGATTTATGTCTTCATACTTATCTTCCTTTCTGACTGATTTTTTTTCCTCTGATTTTAACATAAATTATTACGTATAACACATTCGATGAAACGATTTATCTTGAATGGTATTATCATACCATGACACAGACGTTGAAGATCACTAAGATAAAAAAAAAATAAAGACGACAAGACATTAACGAGCTTTAGTCTTGTTGAAACGTTGGGGCATTCCTGGTTGTTATCTTCATGATGCCCATTGAGAAACGAATGAATAAAACGTTGAACGTGCTCGATTTTAAAAGTGTAGTGATTAATAAGTTCATGTGGTAGTCTCTATACCGGTCTGGCATCTTTCGAGGTCTTCTGGGACGCTGCAACTGTTGGTCTGGCAAACCGATGTCAGCTGCGGGCACAGGCTCGACTGTAGTTGGATCTTGGATGTCGACTTCTGGTTCAGTAGAAAATTCTTCCTCTTCAATTATGTCAGCTGATGTGGTGACTGTTTGAAGAAGCTGCTGTTTCTCGTGATGGTTTTGCCATTTCTTTGAGCTGTAATCATAGTACCTTTCTTGTGTGTAACAGTGTAAGGTATTGGTTCATAAGGACTTAATGGTCGAATAGACTTTGTGTCTTTGACAAGCACATTATCTCCGGGTTGAATAGTTGAAGGTTGTACGTACTGTTTCTTATCAACATAGTGCTTCATGGTAGATTTTGCTCTGGCATCATTTTGCCTAAAGACTTGATCTGTTTCATTTTGAGGGATGTTTGGTACTTGAGGAAGTTTTGTTTTTAAAGCTCGACCAAATAAAATCTGTGCAGGAGATATCCCTGTAGATGTATGTGGTGCTGATCTGTAAGTTAGAAGAAATCTGTATAGCTCTTGTTTCCAGTTCCTCCTGTTCAATTTCAGCTGTTTTTATACACTTTTTGACTGTGCGCATAAATCTTTCTGTTTCTGCATTAGCTCGGGGCCATAGAGGTGTAATTTTGCGATGATGGATTCCCATGTTTGACATATAATTTTTGCAGTCTTGGCTATTGAAGGGAGGACCATTATCAGTTTTGAGTTGATCAGGAATACCGAATTCTGCGAATATTTTGTCGAGTCTAGGTATTGTAGCTCTTGCTGATGTGCTATCAAGAATATCTACTACAACATACCTTGAATTTTCATCGGTAACAACTAGTAAATGTTGTCCATTTGGTAGATGACCAAAATCAGCGCTTAGTTCTGACCATGCTTGCGTTGGAAGCTCGGAAATCTGCAGTGGTTCTCTTGCTGACGTAGGAGTAGCAACTTGACAAGCCATGCAGTTTTTAACTTTTTTCTCTACAGCTGCATTCATGCCTTGGAACCAAACTTTCTCACGTAGCAAAGCTAGAGTTTTTGTTTGCCCTTGGTGTCCAATGTGTGCTAATTCAACAGCTTGTTTCTGTATTGATTTCGGTAGAACAATTTGTTTGGCCTTGAGAAGAATTCCGTCTTGAGTGACTGTCAATTCTTGTGCACATTGCTTGAGTGTATCAAATGTTCTTACTTCATCAACTGGGACAGATGTGATATGTCTGTACCATTGTCCTGTTTCAAGTGATTTGATGATGGCTTGCAAAGTAGGATCTTTTGCAGTCTCATCAGCAACTTGTTGTAATGTCATAGCCTTTGGTATAGCATGGTCAGTTAAATACTGAATATATTCTTCAGCTATTTTCTCTTCTCTTGAACTTGGCACGTTATGAGCCGGATGTCTGCTCATATAATCAGCTGGGAACTGTGCAGAAATCTCACTGGTGTTCACTGCTGTCACTTTCTGAAGAAGTTGAAGCTCAAGACAAGTTTTCCAACCAATGATGGGTATTTCTTTTGTTTTCACAACAAGGAAATTGGCAGATATGTCAATATTCTTGTGCGATATTTGTGCATTAAATTTCCCTATACCATCTAGTGGTTGACTTGATGAAAATGGAAATATCTTGGTTGTGCTACCATTCAGATGAGGTTTGGGAGTCAGCTTTTTAAATACCTGTTCTGGCAGAATGTTGATGCTTGCTCCAGAATCTGCTAATGATTGTATCATGCTCCCATTGATGTTAACTTCAAAAAAAGGCAAATGTTTTCCTTGAATAGTGGACATGTACACGCAGTCATCTTCTAAAGTGTTATTCACGTTTCTAATATGCTTTTTAAAACTTGGTTTCTGGTGTGGGGTGCGTTTCGGTTGAAATGCTGGTCTAAATGCACTGTTGCAAACAGTAGCAAATTGGTTGTTATTTGCCACATGCTCGGCACTGCTTATTGAACGCTGGACAATACTTCTGACCACCTTCATGAGGCCATGCTCTTCCACAATTCTTACATTTAGAGTAAGGAACTCTGACTCGTTTTGGTGTAGATCTCAGAGCAAGTAATGGGTCATGGGTCAATGGGTCAAATGGGTCGCAAAGTTGGATGGGTCAAATGGGTCATGGGTCAATGCTCCCTGACCCACGACCCATTCTTAGTTTCCGCCTGACTCTGAAAAAAACTGATTTTTTTTTTATTTGCGACAAAAACAATACGTGCCCTTCCATACATTTGTATAGAAAATTCTATGTGAAACATTTACAGCGATTTTGCCAATTTATTTATAATTTAATTTAATTTAATTATTATTTAATTTAATTATTTAATTTTTCAATTTAATTTAATTTGATTATTTAATTTTATGTTCTATTATGCTCAATCTCCGTAATTAAACTCTATGGTTTGTTTTTGTATTGTGTATTGCTTTAAATTTCGTAGTTTGTTGAAGCATATTTTTACTAGTAAACAATTTTAATATGTCCCATGTTTGATTTAATTTGATATATTTTATTTCGCCAAAATTTGTTTCAATGGGTCATGGGTCATGATGGGTCTGGGTCGAGAACTTGATGGGTCATATGTCAAGCTCAGTGACCCATTACTTGCTCTGGTAGATCTATAATTGTGTTGTTTGGGCTTGCTGTAATTAATTGAACTAGTAGTAGATCTCATTTTGTGCAGAGATGCATTATTTCCTTCTATCTCCTTAACATGTTTTTGCGTGATCTCGCAGGTTCTGGCAAACTGTAATAAGTCTGTCAACAAAATCTTAGGATTATTTAATCCTTTTTCCCGTACCTTGGATGATTTACAACCAGCTATTAGTTGTGATCTTATCTCTTCATCAGGGTTATGGAACTCACACGATGGTGCTAGCTGCTTTAGCTCAGTGTAGAAGGTTTCTATCTCTTCAGTTTGTTGATGGAGCTGTCTGAAAGCATATCTTTGAATCTCTTTGTTTACTCTTGGATTAAATTAACGGTTCAATGCTTGAATGAGCTTATCAAACACTGATTCATTCGGTGTTGGAGTTGTTTCCAAGTCCGGTAGTGATTCAACTATATCATTAAGATCATTACCTGCATATGTTAGTAGGAGAGCTTTCTTTTTTGCTTTCGTCAGTGACATTGTATGCCACAAACAAGTTATTTGTTAGCCTTGACACCCACTTGTGCCATCGAGTAGCCACACCTTCTGACTTCGTATCGAATGCAGGGTAGGCTGGTAGCTGTGCGAAAGCCATGTTGTAAATTTGTTTGTGTCTCCTCGTTAGATCTTGTCTAGATCTTGATTAAAGTAATCGAACGAATTAAAATCTGGATTTAATACTTATCGATCCTTTTAGAACATAGATATTCCTTTCCAAAGATGTTTGGATTGTTTTTGACGAAGAAGTTCGTGGATTCTTTCTGATTAGAAAATTTCCTCGTCGCCAATTGTAATGATTTAAAACAAACACCCATCATGGTTGAATTCAATATTCTAACTTCCGGTTTATTTCATCATCTCTCTCAAGAACTATAACTCTATTAATTAATTCTCACAATGACTATCAAGAGTTATTTCCCTTATTACAGCCATTATTATCTAACAATTAAAATTTTAATTTTCTATATCACTGCATAACATCCGCTATTCGGTTAATGAAATTTACAATTAGTTGGTGTTTGGTTGTTGAGTTTCGATGCATTTTGAACTACGAAGCTATTATTCATTACAACAAATGAAATATGTCGCCTTATGGTTAAGTTTATCATTTGTTTTATTTTTATACCCTTCGAGATTGCACATTTTTATGTTAAAAATATTATTTTAAAATCGGACTCCTCCCCACAATAGTTTTTGTCGGCTATTTACATGTAATATTTTAATGCGTCTTAGACTAATTTTGAAATTTAAAAACTTTGCTTTTAAATATAACTGACGGAAGGGGTGCTGACCTGACAATAATGAAAATATTTAATTGAATTCCTAAAACGTGTATATTAAATTGTATGTACGATTAACTTTTGATACTTTAATATTTTCTTTTTATCCTGTGATACACTTTACTCGTAAGGTTTCATGCAAAATAAATAGTTCCTTGTTATTCATATTTGTAAATAGTTAAAATAGTTACAATATTTTGTTTACATATTTTTTGATAATGTGCAGGTAATTATGTATGGACCAACGGGCGCATAAGCTGAGAAGTCATAATAGATCTCGAAAAGGTTTTGACTTGACAATAATAAAAACGTTTATGTGAATTACTAACACGTGTAAATTAAATTGTAAATATGATTAACTTTGCTTACTAGGTTTCATGCAAAATAAATAGTTCTTGGTTATTAACATGTGTAAAAAAATAAATTTTATTTTTTACATATTGTGAAAGATTTAGTCACACACTTGTTAACTTATTATCCAAACATTGAAACTCCAAGACAGAATTCACAAATTAATCATGTTTAATTCTTTAACTTAGAAACAATCACTAAATTCGTGTTCCTAACTCTGACCTATCCATATCTCTGTCTATCTGTCCGTATGTCCCTCTCCCCGTGTGTTCGTCAGTGCATCCCCTTTATACCCGTCGGTCTCCGCACCTATACGGTCAAGCTTGTTTGACTTAACCAATCTCTGGCGAGACTACCACACCCAGGCCTGCTGCCGTCCACAAGCTTGCCTCGTTTCTCGCCCGCACCCTTACCGCTTCAAAGGACACCGCTGGCCCGTGGTCAATCCCCGTCCACATTAAAGGACCCAAGCTTGACGTCAGTCGCCGGCCATAGCAAAGGATCCAAGCGTGGCCACGTTCCTCGGCCGCACCCGTCCCGATTCAAAGGACCCGTCCCTCTGGGCGCCGACAATTCGCCCCCAGGGCCTCCACAATATTTTGGTAATGTTGTGATAATAATGTATGGACAAAGGGGCGAATAAACTGACGCAGTCATAATCGTCAATGAAGCTTCAAACGGCTTCAAATCACAGATGTGTTTGATGTTGATCACATTACAGTCACATCATTAACTTTTAACGCACTGTGCTGTATTGATGCAGACTTAATTGGTGCGCACTATTCAATGCCGCAAGTTAACACCCGGCTGACTGCTCAGCAATATGTGTGAATACTTCAAACTTCTTTGCTGCAGTATCACCTTATACTGTGTGTTTTCACCGATGATTTACTATTATTATGATTATATCATTATAATTCATTCAAGCAATGCAATAGCGCGAAACCTAAGCTTGAAGATTTTCTCATTACACATATATTTGTATATATAATCAAAAAATATAATTTGCTATGTCCGTTCGTAACACGAGATTTTAGAAAGCGCACCGCTAAAAATATAGCATTGAAAAAAATACTGGAAAAAAATTAATTTAAAAAATTTATTTCAAACATCCGCATAAAAGTGTTCAAAATGGAAATGAGATTTAATTTTTCTCTCTTTGAATTTACATTTTCTGATTATTTACAACGCGGCTTTCAGGCAAAAGGGACAATTACAAAAGCTGAAATATATCTAGTTAGGAAACTTACGTCATATTTAACGGGTAATACACTAGTATAGTCTACTGAGCTGAATAACACAGGAGCTAAGGTAGTGTACGAACAGGACACTAATGTGATTAAAGATATAATGGATTCAAGTTTGATTTCAACGTAAGTCAACTACTGGGGAAATAAAAACTGGTGGGGTGTTTAGATGATTTATTCTTCAAATTGCGAAGCATCATGATCTTAATTTGCAAGTCTTTTGTTTTGTATCATAAAAAATTAACAAAATTGCTTATCTAATGGAATTAAAACTTGTCACACATAAATTTAAAAGCGGCCACTCATAATTTAAGTGCTTAAAATGACTAAATTTGTTGGCAATCGGAAGGAATGAGAAATCGGATTTTAAAAAATAGACGTATTATAATAAAAGAATAAAACTGCGGTGTTATGTACTTTTTTCAACATCTATAAGCCGTTGGGAATATCTTATTGCTTCCACAAGCAAAGGATTAAACAGACTTCAGGACACAAAATAGTTTACATATCTTTAAGCCATTTTTAGGTTATTTTGAAATCTAGAAAAACTAATAGAGGCAGACGAAAATCTAAACAGATGATCAGGTGCAAGAATTTTGTTAGTCCCAATTACACAGTTTTATTTTTGAATTTTGGAATATTTAAAATATTTACTTTATGAAGTCCATGATGCCTGAAATTATTTACAAACGTATAGTACCATAATGCTTTGTAAGGTGGCTTTGACAGTTGATTAAATTGTTTGTGGATACTTCATCCTTTTAATCGAATATTCCAATCCAAGAATGAGAGAGCAAATTTGGTGATCGAAGCGAATATGTATGTATGTTATGTAGAAAAACAGTTGAAAAGAAAGTTGCATTCTTCATAAGATGAGATTACTTTAGAAGTTATTGTGAGGATTCGGCAGCCATATAGAAATTTGGAAAACATACACAATTTTCGTACATCAGCCAATCTACTGGACTTGAAATTTTGCCTTTAAATTAGATTACTCAAAATATCTCACATGACATTGTAAAGCAAGGAATATTTTACCTCAAAGGTTTTTTTTTTTTAAATGATAATAATTAATTCAATATCATTTAGGCTCGAAGTTACCCGGCCGGACATAATATAATTAAATCGAACGTTGCTTACAACTGTCTTAAGCAGTGCAAGGTTTTAAGGTTGCTTCTTCAAAATAAAATTAGTGAAAAATTAATTACGATAAATAATGAATACACCAAAATTGACTTATCTATAATTTGCTTTTGAGAATGACATGATTGGCAACTTTATTACATGAAAGTTTATGCAATGACAAAAAACTTAAAACTTCAATTTTATTCTACTTCCTAATTAAGAAAAAAAAAATTTCTTTATAGCTTTTACTTAGTTTATTGTTGTTTTATTTTTGTTGGTTTCTTTGTATTTTTTTTTTTTGTTAAGTTATTTTATTTTTATTTTTATTTTTTTATTTTTT
>MUZC01004640.1:263269-286193 GCA_002072015.1 Radix auricularia | reverse complement strand
TTTTGATACAGTCGCTGTTTTGATACAGTCGCTATTTTGACCATCGCTGTTTTGACCGTCGCTGTTTTGACACAGTCGCTGTTTTGAAGTCGCTGTTATGACCGTCGCTGTTTTGACTGTCGCTGTTTTGACCGGATGCGATACACACACACAGTCTCTATATATCTGTCTCTCTGTTTCTCTCTCTATCACACTCTCTCTCTCTCTCTCTCTCACTCTTTTTCTCTCATTAGGTCTGCTGTCTCTTTGAGGCTTATCCATAGACCATAAACAAAACATGGTGTTCTTTTGTCGACGGTCCACATTTTTTACTACTTCAAAGATTTTAGTACATTTTTTTTTAAGTTTTTGGTTCTTTTATTGAATTTATTGAACGTTGAGTAAATTGAACTAACTTTTAAATCGCATGAAATATAAATAAACTTTTTAATATTTTAAGGACATTAATTAATGGATGCAATTTCAAGGATAACAATAAATTGAGGCTTTTTCTTGGGACAAAAAGATGGTTGCATTTTTGAAAGACTTAAGTAAATTGATGAAGTTTTTTTAAGGGATTCGATTGGCACACGCACGTGTGTGTTACCATAAGTTAAGGGAGTGAGGCACTTACATAAAATCGTACTTCATTTTCACCCCCCCCCCCCACCTTTCCACATTCAGCGAGACACCAATAGAGGTGAGACCTGGAGATGACATCATCACCAGGTGTGAGTTCAACACACGTGACCGGATGTCACCCATCAGTTCCGGGATCGGTCCTGATGATGAAATGTGCAATTGCTTCCTGACCTTCTACCCAGCGGAAAATGTCAAGTCGACGTCATGCATCGATGGACCCGACTCTTCGCCCATGTGTAAGTCATTTCTACAACCATAAAATAAACAGTGTGTTGGGAAAAGAGCAGTAATCCTGTTGATCTGATAGACGGATAAGTTCTTTGAGGAATAAGTCAGAAATAGCTTGAAATGTACATTAACCTCATCAGGTGACTTATCATTGCTTTGACCACCTAAATTTAGTCGTGTCATCAGGTGACTTATCATTGCTTTGACCAGCCTAAATTTAGTCGTGTCATAAGGTGACTTATCATTGCTTGACTAGCCTAAATTTATTCGTGTCATAAGGTGACTTATCATTGCTTTGACCAGCCTAAATTTAGTCGTGTCATAAGGTGACTTATCCTTGCTTTGACCAGCCTAAATTTAGTCGTGTCATCAGGTAACTTATCCTTGCTTTGACCAGCCTAAATTTAGTCGTGTCGTCGCATGTACAGAGCCTGGAGGTTTATACAGGGTAATCTATTACGACTATTTTTATCGATTTCGGAAATCAATGAACTTAATGACGTCACACTTTTCGTCAAAAAAATAAATGTAGTAGTTTACAAACACACTGCACGGAGCGCTCATGACACACCTGGGGGGGGGGGGCATATTGGATGAAAATGTCAGCCGGAATAAATTTTGTTAGAATAGTTTTTAAGTTTTCAGTAGGGAAATTGTTGTTGTTGTTTTTTTAAATTTAATTCGACTATCGTTTTGGGGAATTTTGAAACCGATCATCGCCTCGATAATCAGATTTCCGATGATCGTTCAACAACCCTAGTTAAAACTACCTTAGAAAGATTAATTGTTCAAAACTTCCTATCAGCCAAGAGAGACAATTACCTGTAAAGCAATGTCAATGATACACTGCCGCCACCATCAAAGATACCAATGCAAATATCATACAAAATACACAAAAATATCGGGAAATGAAAACAATAAGTAATTGACTACAGGTATTATTTAAATAATAAAGCTTAAATTGTTTGTTTTCATTACGCAATTGGTTTGTGTAATTTATATTTTTTAAGCTTCATCGAAGTCCTATTATATGTAATATACAAGTGAAATTTAACTTGTAATGATCCAATTCCGATGGGTAATGTGAGTTATATATCATAAAGTCTGCTTTCATAATGATTTTTATTCCCATCGATAATGTTTTAATTTCATCAACTCTAAAAATTATCTTCTTGTTTCCTTAACTTCACAGGTCGGCCATGATATTAAACGAGGCATGGCAGTTTGGTCACGCATGAATTGTTTTACTTTTATCTCTAAATATATCAAGTTTTG
Organism: Radix auricularia; assembly: GCA_002072015.1. Classification (NCBI taxonomy): domain Eukaryota; kingdom Metazoa; phylum Mollusca; class Gastropoda; family Lymnaeidae; genus Radix; species Radix auricularia. Next base: position 284,069 of record MUZC01004640.1, on the reverse strand, counting down.
ATTGTCAAATACTGCACACTATCATCTTTTTTGTGGTAGCTTTTTAAAATAGTCTTTAAAAATTGTTTGTTTTAAATTACCTTTTTTTTACATAATCAAAAAAAATGTTCAATCTGAATAATTAAAAAATTTGCGAGGACTTTCACAAGTTTTGGAAGATCATGGCTTTTTGTTGTTGTTGTTGTTGTTTTGCCTGTGATGTGAGCTCTCAATAAAGGTTATCTCCTGGCATTCAATACAAATATCAGACGGGGGTATAACTTACAGGAAAATGCTTCTAAATCTTTATAAAGTGTTCATCCATCTTAATTATAGGTGAGGCAGTAAAAAAAAGTATTTTTGTTCCTTTATCAAATATGACTTGAAGCAAACGCTTTTCTTGCATCATTTTGAAATACAATATATGTTTGCTACGTTTTACAAATTTTATACAAATATTTAGGGCTGTTAACGATTAATATAAATTTAATCGTTTACTTTGGAAAGATTAACGATTAATTAATCGTTAATTTCGATTAAAGCCAAAAATTAAAATGTATGATGTCATAAGTAACTATTATTAAACATTCTTGTTGAAAATCTAAATAACACTTGAATGTCTCCATTATGTTTCATCTTTTAACCAACTACACAAAAAGACACGTTTGTCTACATTATTTGGTTTAAGCGATGAGCGGGTCTAAGTGACAATATAACCAACAGAGCTGAACAATCATTCATTGTGTCGGGAATTTAGGGTGGTTAGGGCTCTAGAGTATGTTTGGTCCTTTGAGGTGCCGCGGGACTTACGGGCGATCCAGATGACCAGAGGTACGAACTTGGGAATCAAGGGACATAGAAACCGCGAACGATTCTTTGAAGACGAGAACCTTGCGGGAGCTTGGATTCTGGCGAAGGTAGTGAAAGGAGCCAATGAGGAAAAGGGGGGGATTACTGACCATGACGGGTTACGTCAAACCACCCCACACCTGTCTTATCTAGGGGAGATACAAACATGATTGACAGTTGACCTTCGGACGGTGAGAGTGGAATGGGCGGAGCCTGAGAGGTATAAGTGAGATGACGGACAGACGAAGGGACACACGGACGGAGAGAGAGATATATACTAATGAGAGATGTAACCAGAGTTAGAAGAATGATAGTTGACGAAGTAAGGAAATAAACAGATATTTTAGTTGTTCTTTAGTCTTGGAATTAGTGATTAACTACTAAGAATTCAATTGTGTGAAGTTAGAGTGAAGCAGTGAGAGTTGATTGAAAAAATAAACAGAAGAACGACCTAGGATCTTCACAATATGGAACTGAGGTAACTGGTATGCACAAAACGTCTTGGCAAGAAATTACATTATCGGATATCGGTTTTCATTAAGTTTCCACCATTATAGAGGGTTGATGTATTCGGGAACTTTCATCTCCATTTTGTAACGCAGTAATTCATCAGAAGAGCTGTCGTCATTTTCTGTCTCTGAGTCAGACACCATTAGTGTCATTAGCTTAATACCATTTTCATTTGGTTTGATGAGAAGACGAAATGTAAGAAACATTGTAGGCAAACTTTATAAAAATTTGAACATTAACGTCAGTCAATAGTTTAAAACGAAAATGTTCGTGTAATTGTCAGGAAATTTATTATTTATCGGCCACATTTTTTTTTTACTTCCAATAATTTGTAAGTGATGGGTCGATTAGTTGTTAAAAATAATTTAATCGATAAAATTTTTAACGATTGGTGGAGAAATTAATTGTTAATTTCCGCAGTCCTAATATATATATATACACCAGTAGTAGCTGCGCTTTACATAAAAAAGTTATTCACATCTAATTATTAATGTAAAACATAGATATCATAACTGCAACTTAACTTATCCCAACATCAAAGCACACAATCCCTAATAAACGACCTCTCAGGTGGTGTTGTCCCTGCACCTCGCTGCACAAAATATTGAAATGAAAGTTTCTCTAAACCTCGAGCTCATTCTCAGGTAGATGAAAATGTTGAAGGTCGAGTTGAGCGCCTCCATGAAGAAAATGCACGTTCCGATGGCCATGTAGATGTTTTTGTAGCGCCCCAGGACGCCGTAGTCATCGAACACCGCCATGACGGTGACGTTGATCACTATGGGGAAGTAACTCGCGATGAAAATCCCCGATATGAGGATGATCATCTTGACGACCTTCTTATCCCTCCTTGACATCTGCTCATTCTTGTGCGACGTGGACGTCTCGTTGCGCCATTTCGTCTTGCTCAGAAACTTCTGGACGAGTCCGATCGTGCTCAGGATGACCAGCACGAAAGCGGTGACCTCCAGGAAGGCGTTTATCAGCAGCGCGACGTTTTCGACGGCGACTCCGTTTTCGCTGTAGACCAGGCCGATGACCGTGCGGTTCTTGGCGGCGCTGAAGGTGGGCCCGACCCCGAGGCTGAAGGCGACCGGCACGACGCTGGAGCAGATGACCACAAAAACCGACGCGACCACCACGAACGTCCGACGGGGCGTTATGATGGCCTTGACCTTGAGAGGGAAAGCGACGCAGACGTATCGCTCGAAGGTAATGAACGCCGTCAGCCAGCCCGTGACGCGGCTGAAGCAGACGTGGGGCCAGCCGCCGTAGAGGTAGTGAAGGTCGTTGAGGTCAAGGTCCGCGTACGCCCTCTCAAGCCAAGGGTTGAAGCAGAGGCCCACCCAGATGAGCGGCAAGAGACCGGCCACGTCTGCAATGGCCAGGCCGAGGAGGGATATGTTGGTGGAGTCTGAGAACCCCTGTCGGACGAACACGATGATGGTGAGAACGTTGAAGATGACGCCGAAGGAGCTGACGACGCCGATGAGGACGGTGTAGTTGATGAAGGTGAAGATCTTGACTTGTTCGTTTGATAAGATCGGGTCACCATCATCAAACGTGGTCTCGGTGATATTGGGAAGTTCTTTGAAAGTCATTGCTGCCTGGAGGTTTAAATATAGAAATAGTTGTTCAAAGGTTGATAGAACTGTTGGACATATTTCTATAAATTAGTTATTGTTGATATGATATGCATTTTACCATCGACATAAATTATAAAAATTAACTTCACCAAAACAAAAGTTATCCTTTATTACACAATTAAACAAGAAAGAAAACTGAGACGGCTAACGTGAGAATTATTTCCCCGTATGTACTAAACTATTGGCGAAAAGTGATATGCACTTAAGTGACTTACTTTCTTTCTAAAGTATCAATAGTGTGTCTTAATATACTTTCTCTATTAGCATAATCATAACGACTGAAATAAAGCTTAGTTCATCTAACGGATTTATAACTCACTCAATCTAAATAGAAAGGTTTCACATCAAGGTTTCAAGTGCTCAAAACAATCAAAATTTTCGCAAAGAGATGAAACATATAAGACTTTAAAAAGTATAAACTATTATACACTTTAATGAAATTTCAGAGGGAAAATCGGAGAAAAAAAAGGAGGAAAGGTTATTTTTAGAATGTTTTATTTAATAAAATCCGGCAAATCAGAATTAGGCATGTCGCAGTAACAGAGAGACAGTAGCTATTATTTGTGTATATCAAACAGTGTAGAGCTGAAATATATGCTTGCCAAAAATGAACTAGTACCCGAGAACAACATTTAAATATGAAAATAGGCAAAAATCATTCAACCACGTTTATGTGACCTCAAAATCAAAATGAGATCAGAGCAGATGAAGAAGATGCGTTTGACAGAAATAATCAGTCAAGTACCAAAGACATCAGTCAGGTACCAAAAACATCAGTCAGGTAACAAAGACATCATTCAAGTACCAAAGACATCAGTCAGGTACCAAAGACATCAGTCGGGTACCAAAGACATCAGTCAGGTACCAAAGACATCAGTCAGGTATCAAAGACCTCAGTCAGGTAACAAAGACATCAATCAGGTACCAGAGACATCAATCAGGTAACAAAGACATCTGTCAGGTACCAAAAACATCAGTCAGGTATCAAAGACATCTGTCAGGTACCAAAAACATCAGTCAGGTACCAAATACATCAGTCAGGTACCAGAGACATCAGTCAGGTACCAAAGACATCAGACAGATATCAAAGACATCAGTCAGGTAACAAAGACATCAATCAGGTACCAGAGACATCAATCAGGTAACAAAGACATCTGTCAGGTACCAAAGACATCAGTCAGGTATCAAAGACATCTGTCAGGTACCAAAAACATCAGTCAGGTTCCAGAGACATCAGTCAGGTACCAAAGACTCAATATTACTCTGTGAATTCGTTAGCATACCAGATATGTCACATGGCAAAAAATAAGTCAAACTGGGCCATAAGTAACGATTGAAAATTATTACCGTAAGTAGAAGTTGTAGAACTCTCAAGAATTTCACTGAAACAACAACTCTTCTTACGACATTTCATCCATGACTTTGGGCAATCTTTAAGGCTTATGATTTTAATTGAATGGAGTCAAACTTATTGAACTACTATTTTGGGTGGAAAGCATCAAAGAGTTCAATAAAGAATTAAAGAGATAAATCTTGATATCAATTTCATACCTTTGCTCAAACAATTCATTTAACCTTATTTGTTCACATGCTGCTTGAAATGAAATGAAATGAACTCTTAAACTGGTTTGGTTCAATAAAATATTGTTGCCATTTCTTCTCCGTGTAAAGCACCCTTTTGAGATGTTCTGCCCGCTGCTACAGGCAAGCCATTAAACAGACTTCAAGATACGCCATGGGAAAATGGGTGCTGTAAAAATACTATGAAGCTGTTTTAAGTTACTTTGACAGCTACACAAAACCCCAAAGAGGCAGAAGAAAACATTAACATGCCAACAGGCGCAGGAATGTTACTAGTCTTAATGGAATTCCTTTTATAATATGTTTTGGTGCCTGGGGAAAACTTGACTTTTTGAACTCAATGATGTATGAAATTATTTACAAATAGAAGTGCTTAACGTACTTCACTTTGCTAGCAACGTTTTGCAGATGAAAATCATTACAGAGAAGAGCATGTAATTGATTGACGATTCTTTGATTAATGCTAAAATTCAGTGAAACCTCCATGAGAAAGAACGAGATAACACAGTTTCGATGATAGGATCGAAGATGCAGAAAAGCAATATAACAGAGTTCAGAATCCTAAAGTTGTATTCTTCATTGAATAAAGAAAGTGTAAAACTGCCACTCAAGGATTGGTCTCATCAGCCACTTCAAGAGCAGCAAATATTACAGATAAATATATCGTCTTTCGTAGACGGACAGATGCCATACATAATTGCATGTGATGTTTAGCGGAGTCAGCTGTAGAAAACGTGTATACTTGTCTTGGAGCGGCTAACATGCTGGACTTGATGACAGTAACTAAAATTTACAGTAGTATCTCACGTGACATTGACAAACAAGGAATAGTGTTGAACTAAGAGAAATAAAAATGAATTGAAAATACAAGTCAACTTTATTTATTAATGTTTATTAAACTATTTAAGCTAAATATAATAACATTAATTCCAAAAAATTCGTTTCTCAAAATTGCTTTCAAAAATATTTCTCTAAACTTGGTTTTAAAAAATCAAATTCATCAACAATAAGTGCACTAAAAATTAAGCTGCTTTGCTACTTATCATAAAATGAATGAAAACATTGATAATTACAAAGACAATAAAAGATTTTGCAATGAAGGAAAGCAGATAATTGTTAATTTTAAATCAAGAATTGAAACTTCTTTAATTAGTATTAATATTACAAACCAATATATTTATGCTATTTAAAATAATTTTTTTTAAATTCTTTATAACCACATTTCATTGGGGGAGGGGCAATTTTAGCATTTTTCCTGGTGGCAGAAATCCAAACTATGCCGCAGGCTTTTCTTAATGGTTATTAAAATAATATTTTAAAAAATAGCCTTCATTATTTCGGTATTTTTGCTAACTAATGGACAGAGGAGAAAATCATATATATTTTAAAAAACGAAAATCAAAAGAATTGTGTCCGTTATTCGTAATGAAAGTGCACAAAACGTTTGTCATCACAATGAATCTCTTCATAGCGAAGAGTTACAACAATTGGCGCTATTTATTTAGTGAGGCGACTAGCACTTTACTAGCAGAGGTAGATCTATGTTGCGCTAGCACATAATGGATTGGAGAACCAAGCGATTGTCTCTTGGTTTGCTTTTATATATTTTAACTGGTGCAAAGTTTTCAGGCAGCTTTAGGACACATCTCCACTACATGACTCTTCTCTCAACAACTGAAAATGAAAGACCTAATAAAGAGGAGAAACTGTGTGCATTTTTTTTTTTTTTTTTAAAAAAGCTGAAGAAATCAGTTTTATTTAGATCTACACACATTCTGATTTTATTAACACTTTATATGATTTGATTATCAATAATTCACTCTTTTTATCTTTTTATCTTGTAAAAATGAGAAGGAAAAAAAAGTGTAGGCTATATAATCCACATTAAACGATGTAAAGATATTTGATGATAAGTGTATTCAACGGAGAACAACTTTTTGTTCATTTACGTATTTATTTTTATTTAAATTTGAGGTGACAGGTATAACAAGGGTAATCCCTTATTTTAGCGCATTTTAAAATTTGAGAAGATAATTAAAATAACTTACTTTTACTAATTTAAACACTTAAATCAGAAATTTTAAAAAAGTATTTAATGCTTTACAATTAGTTTTTCGTGTGTTTTGTTGAGTTTAAATGGGTTTTTAACTTTAAAAAGGGTTTTTTTAAATGAGACCTCCAACAACAACAGTGGCACTGTAAGTCACAGAGCATAGTGTCTTACATGAATTTTTATTTTGTACAAATCGTTAGATAGTACCTCTATTTTATTTTTAAATACTGTTTTAATTTTAAAATAGATTTCATAATAATAATTCATGAGGTAAGTTAATTTTTTTTATGACTTGAAAAATAAAAATCCCCTAAAATAAGGATTTACTATAACAAGGTAATCAGAAGAACAATCCATAGGTACTCAAGGCCAAGAAAGGACAAAAATCCAACACGTACTCAAGGCCCAGAAAGGGACAAAAATCCAACACGTACTCAAGGCCCAGAAAGGGGCAAAAATCCAACACGTACTCAAGGCCCAGAAAAGGGCAAAAATCCAACGTACTGTAGGCCCAGAAAGGGGCAAAAATCCAACACGTACTCAAGGCCCAGAAAGGGGCAAAAATCCAACACGTACTCAAGGCCCAGAAAGGGGCAAAAATCCAACACGTACTCAAGGCCCAGAAAAGGGCAAAAATCCAACACGTACTCAAGGCCCAGAAAAGGGCAAAAATCCAACACGTACTTAAGGCCCAGAAAGGTGCAGAAATCCAACACGTGCTCAAGGCCCAGAAAAGGGCAAAAATCCAACACGTACTCAAGGCCCAGAAAGGGGCAAAAATCCAACACGTACTCAAGGCCCAGAAAGGGGCAAAAATCCAACACCTACTCAAGGACCAGAAAAGGGCAAAAATCCAACACGTACTCAATGCCTAGGAAGGGAAGAGAGATCAGAAGGCGATCATGGAATAACGCTTGAAAAAAAATTCACGCACAAGTGACCCTTCTGATAAGAGCTTTTTATGACTATCCGCATGATAAGTGTAGAGTTTTACAGAGCCAAGAGATCGACAGTAGAGGTTAGGATCTTTGTTAATTCATATGATTTACCTTTAAAATTTGAATTACCTCAGGTACTACTTTGGAGCATAGAAAATTCTTTTCAATCACGGCTGTCGTTCTAAAGTCTAGATTTAAAAGTCCGCAATTGGTTCATTCAAATTAACATTATGGCGAAGTTCTCGAACTTTCTTTCAGTAGTCTAAATGCAATTTACTTGTGCACTTTGGAGATCTTGGCGTACTCTGAGCTACAAAATTATACATCTCGCTCTTCATTTGGTGATTAACGTTTAATTTCAACACATTACAAGGATAATGTTTCATTAAATGGTTCGAGATTAAATCAATGTCATTATAAACAATTAAGAATGGCTGAAATGGCTTAACAGTTCTTTGAATAAACGGCTAATAAGTGAACAAGCACAGAACCCACGAAAGCCACTTAAGTGTTAATAGTCATGTCATTATGTATTTTAAAAAGCGAAGCCATCAACCAAAATTGAAATGTATAAGTGTTTGATGTGAAGTAAAACTACTTTGTCCTCGAGTCCAATAGTGAAATGCGATAATAATGTTATCATTACAAACTAAAGTAATTATGAATGTGCGAATGTGGAGTTGTGAGATAATTGGTGAAGAAGATCTGTTAAGCTTACGATATTGAATATAAGCGAGGTAATTTCTAGCCCGATAGGTAATACATGAACGGTATCATAATGGCAATTATTTTTTATATTTTTTATTTGTGGGGGGGGGGGCATTAAACAGGGTTAATTCCTCCTTCAACTTTAACAGAAAATCTAAGTCTCCATCTGTACTACTCTTTCACATTATTTCGCGGATTTTTGTTTGCTTTTTTAAAACTTATTGATCATTCATTGCGCATTGTTTTATTTTTTAAAACTATTGCTTTTGTAAATGTGTTTTCAAAATATGTTTCATTTCTTTTTTGCGGTGATTTCATAAGTTCCAGTGGCGTAGCTAGGGGGGGGCGGGGGCGGTCCACCCCGGGCGTCACTCATCTAAAGGGCGGCATTTGTGGCCATTAATTTGAAAAATCGAGCCATTTCCGACAACACCCTTTTTCTTTTGAAGGGGGAAGCCAAGGTGAAACAGAAATACTCTTTTTTGAATCTTAATTAACAGATTCACGCAACATCTTACACAGTGGTTGTTATAACTAACCCAAACCCGTTCAAAAAAAAAAAAAAAAAGGAAGCGATTTGTTTGGAAAATTAAGCGGTATGCGTCACAAATGGCGCTATTATAAGAAAACAATATAAAAAAAAACAACACATCACCGCTGGGCCTAATAATATGTAGACTACTAATAATGTCACCACGAAAGTTTTTTGCGTGGAATTTCGACATGTGCAGAATGATGCGCAGGAACATGAAAATATTCAAATTTATTCGTTAATAAACATCGCTATAGCATAAATACTTTCGAAAAAGACATATTTAAAAATTTCAAACGTCTTGGAAAAAATTGACATCTGAAGAAGTAACTAGTAAAACGAGATCAGATGCTGGAACTTTACTCAATTCATTGCAATATTTTTTTTTTCTTTTCTATAGTATCTCAATTTATGGGCACCAGTTTTCTTTAAAATAAATAATGCCAACCCATTTCATGGAACAAATTTATGTGCAATTACAGAACGCTGTTATAGATTATAGAGAGTTGGAGATATCAACTGAAAACGTGTTAGAAGGTGAATTAGTATGAGTGGAGAAAATTCAGGAGACTGGGTTCTATCTTTAGAGCAAGTCGTACAACGAGAAATATTTTTATCCATAAGTGCAATTATAAAAGAAAATAATAGAACCCATTGATGAGTTGCATGTCCTTGCAAGAAAATATTCGTGTTTAATACCATCAACTAATCGAAAAATGTTACCATCAAATAGATTTTTTAACTACCATTGACAAAGAACAGTTCAAATTGAATGAAAAAGGTTTCAGGTTTTTATTTCTGTACACAGGGCCAGTCTTTGCAATTGCGGGGCCTTATGCAGCTTAGTATGCGAAAATGGATGCACGGGGCCCAGTTTGGGTAGGGATAAGATAATAAAAAGGATAATAAGGGAAAATTAAGATAGGTGGGGCCTATGAAAGCGTGAAACCACTGTGGCGCATAGATGGCAGTGGCTTAAGACCAGCCCTGGCTTTACCTACACTACAAGAAGTGGCATTATGTTAGAAAAACAGGGGGGAATGCCCCCTTAATCTATTAAAATATATTAAATAGTATAGATTGGAAAATTCTTTACCCAACATTATAATTTTGCTAAGAATGTTTTCAACAATTACTATTAGTAGATCTATATCTAGTTGTGAAAGGAGCTTCTCCAAACTGAAATTGATTTTTTTTTAAAGTTAGGCCCTATGTTCGTTCCACAATGAGTTATTTATGACTACAAAATCTTGAAATATTAAAGATAGAACAATATATTACATATAATTTAAATTTTGATAACATAATACACGATTTCTCTATTATGAAATTTAGGTAAGTAAATGTATAAATATGTTTACATACTAATGTCAAAAATTTCTTTGTTTATAAAAGAAATCATATATTTATAAATAAAAAAATAAAAGCATATTAATTGTTAATAATTTTGGGTGTAAATTTGGAGTATGTTTTTGTCTCATTTGGGGGTTGGGGGGGGCCTATGACCTCAATAAATTTCTTGTAGCCTTTAACAAAAGCATCTTGTATTTTTTAAAATATGACTTATATGTATATTATCTTATTCGGTCTATTTTATTAATGCTTACATAAATATGGCATGGAATGGTAAACATGTTCCATACCTTTTACTTTTACAATGTACTTCCTTTCAATTACAATTATTTATTAATGTTTATTAATTTATAAAAAACCATTATACGATTGACTTAAGTGGCTGTCCTCAAATGACTTCACGCGATTTTGGCTGATAATTTACCCCCTGCCCTTCCCTGGTCACACATCGTCACAAAAACTTAGACCCCTTCTTCAATGTGACAAAGCTCCCCCGCTCACATAAAAGGCGTATTTTCTATTTGAAAATCAGCATGTTTCCAATCATTTTTTTGTCAGTTAAATATTTTTTAGTGTAAAGCTGCACTCTAATATCGTAACACGTGTAAAACCATGTAAAACTTAATTTAATGAAATTAAGTTTCGGTAATCATATATCTAAGTGGAACTTTAATTTAAATTTGCGCGTTTTTATGTGACTTCAAATGTGTGACACCCACTCTCCCCACATGTGTGACGTCAGTTATGGACTCCCCCTAAAAGGGCGGGAAATTGGAGACCGCTCCAGGCGGCAAAAGCTCTAGCTACGCCACTGATTAGTTCTAAACTAAATTATTATCTAAGTAACTTAATGTTGCTCTTTCAAAAATATTGGAACGCTAGCAAATAGCTAGAACCAGCTAACTGCAGGACGAGAATAAAAAACTCTGCAAACACTGAACTCGAAAGTTGAAAAAACTCCCTGATTAGGTCTTTGAGGAAAGTTCATTAGCTTTCCATTTTGGCAGTCATTTACATAGTTGCCTTAACTATGGATCTTACCGTTTTTAACCTTTGTAAACTTTTAAATGATTCGATTCTTTCCTAAAAGAACTTATTCAGAAAGTTCAAACTCCGGAAACAAAACTGTTTATTATATCATTTTGCTACTATATTTGTTTAAAACAATTGAAATGTTTGTTGTTGACCCACAGTGTCCATGCAATTAATTCCTGAAATAAAGACAACTCACTATAATTAATTCACCGTAGATTGTTAACTTTAGACATCAAATATGTGAATCCGTTTACAATAATTTTTCTGTACTTTCTAAAACATTGAGCTTTGCTCGAGTGTTTTGTTTTTAATTGACTCCAATCAACAGAACGATATTCACTTTTCCTATCTTCTCCCGAGTAATCTTAGACGTCGTGGTACAGACTTTGAAAATTGCAGGCCACACTCATATTACGATTCCAGCAATGTGAGTGGAACTTTTTCTGACGCAAAAACTATAGACTTGGTGATTTAACAATTTAGTGTGATGTGTGATATGCCAAATCCAACATTTGGTTGGCATGTCTGGTATGGAGATTTATTCAGATGCAGTGAATTACTTTGATGGAGTTCAGTCAGAAGTTATTCAGCAGCTTCACCACAACGATAGTTAAAATTTACTGAACTCGTAACTCGTAAAGCACAAAACTATAATACTGCAAGGACTATCAACAACAAGGAAGTCAGCACGAAGATTATCTACCGTATGTCATTTTTAAGGAGATTCGTCAAGCATTGCCTCATGTTATTAGAGAGAAACGTCAACCACTGGCGTGTGTTCATGCAACGAAAAATTATTTTGAAAAAAACTTGAAACATTTTGATAGTGATCTGGAAAAAACTTAAACAAGGTAAGGGTTAGCCTGACAGGACGTTACGCTCTTTTATAACTCCCTGTCAGGCTAACCCTTACCTTGTTTAGGTCTTTTCTATTCAATTTTTTATAAGCCTGATGCAGTCTCACCCCTCATTTTGATAGTGATCTGGAGAGATTTACTTTGAAAAATGCCAAGATCAATAACAATTGTCAGAGATCTTGAACTTAGTTGAGTACCATCATAAAATTACATGAAAGTGACAGTAAAATCATTACATTACTTGATAGTCTCACAGTATCATCATTAAATTATATGACAGTTTCACAGTACCTTAATTAAATTATACGACAGTTTCACAGTACCATCATTACATTATATGACAGTCTCACAGTACCATCATTACATCATATGACAGTATCACAATACCATAATTAAATATATGACAGTCTCACAGTACCATCATTACATCATATGACAGTATCACAATACCATAATTAAATTATACGACAGTCTCACAGTTAGTTATTTCCTCTCGGGCCGAAGACGGCACATAGGGCAGAGGTCATGGATTTCCATTTGCGACGATCTGTTGCTAATTGTATTAAGTCCTGGTTATTTCTTAGACCCATGGTTGAGCTTTCTCTTATGTTTGTTCTACGCAGGGTTTCTTTTGGTCTTCCTTGTTTTCTTTTGCCTGTTGGTGTCCACATGAGGGCCTGACTTGGGAGTCTTCTCTCGTCCATTCGAAGAACATGAGCGATGTAATTCCATCGTCTTCTCCTTATAAAATTTGACACATTTTCTTGGTTGGTTTCTTTTCTTATTGTTTCATTTGATTTGAAATCACTCCATTTTATATTTAAATTTTTTCGGAGGCATTTGTTTTCGAATGCAACTAATTTTTTCTATATATATTTAGTTTGATTTCCAGCTTTCGCATCCATACGTTAATACAGGGATTACACAGGAGTTGAATAGCCTAAGTTTTGTATGCTTGGTAATTGTCCTTGATCTCCAAATATTTGTAATTTTGTTAAAAGCACTAGAAGCCAACGCAATTCAAGTCATTATCTCTGATGTTGTATCTCCATTATATGACATTTTGCTTTTTTTTAAATAAGTGAAGTTGGTTACTTTCTCTATAGTTTGATCATTAAGTTTTATATCATTGGATTGTTTGGTGAGGTCCATGATTTTTGTTTTGGTTGTGTTGATTTCAAGACCAATTTGATTTGAAAAGTGCTGGAGACGATCCGTTTTTTCTTGGATGTTCAAATGCGTTGAGCTTAAAATAGCCAGGTCATCTACAAAGTCAAGGTCTTCCAATGTATTGTTTTCGATCCATTTGATGCCTAATCCGGCATCTGTGCATTTCCTCATGACCCAATCGATTGCTATTCCAAACAACATTGGTGACATGACAAATCCCTGTTTCACCCCTGTTTCGACTGGGAACCAGTCAGAATTTCCGGCCTCAGTTTTCACACAGCAACGTGAATCAGCATAAAAAGCTTTAATAACATTCACATATTTTGTTGGGAAACCATAGATATTAAGGAGATTCCAAAGTGTAGGTCGGTGGAGGCTGTCGAAAGCTTTTTAGTACTCACAGTACCAACATTACATTATATGACAGTCTCACAGTACCATCATTACATTATATGACAGTCTCACAGTACCATCATTACATTATATGACAGTCTCACAGTACCATCATTACATCATATGACAGTTTCACAGTATAATCATTAAATATGTGACAGTCTCACAGTATCATCATTACATTATATGACAGTCTCACAGTACCATCATTACATTATATGACAGTCTCACAGTACCATCATTTCATTATATGACAGTTTCACAGTACCATCATTAATAAGTGACAGTCTCACAGTACCATCATTACATCACATGACAGTCCCACAGTACCATCATTAGATTATATGACAGTCTCACAGTACCATCATTACATTATATGACAGTTTCACAGTACCATCATTAATAAGTGACAGTCTCACAGTACCATCATTACATCACATGACAGTCCCACAGTACCATCATTTGATTATATGACAGTCTCACAGTACCATCAATACATTACATGACAGTCTCACAGTACCATCATTACATTACATGACAGTCTCACAGTACCATCATTAATTTACATGACAGTATCATTATAAAATGTCATGCTCTAAGCGATAAATTTGAACTGTTAAAAGGCCTATCAAAGACTTGACTCATTTGGCTTATAAAGAATATAAACGATGCAAGTGGAAGCGACTTCGAATTCATGTTCAAGTTGCGGATAATATTTATCTAATTTAAGGAATAAGTGACAAGAGGCGTACTCGGTCTTTCAGTGGTGGGCCCTCCATGCCTAAAAGATAATCAGATCATTACGGGCGGACTCTGTGCCTAAAACATAATGTGATCCTGTACTGTGGGCCCCCTGTTCCTAAAACATAATGAGATCATTACGGTGGGCCCTCTGTGCCTAAAACATAATGAGATCATGTACGGTGGGCCCTGTGTGCCTAAAACATAATGAGATTATTACGGTGGGAACTCTGTGCCTAAAACATAATGAGATCCTGTACGGTGGGCACTCTGTGCCTAAAACATAATGAGATCCTTACGGTGGGCCCTCTGTGCCTAAAACATAATGAGATCATTACGGTGGGCTCTCTGTGCCTAAAAGGTAAGGAGGTCACGGCTTCAAAGCAAAACATATTCAGATCTTTATTTTTTTAACAAATATTATTTCGTAATCCGTGAACAAATACAAGTCTTGAAACTTTTTTTCGTTGGATCTTTCTCATCTATTTTATTTTAAGTTCCTAGTTTGTAGGTCGAAAGAGAACATTTTTTTTTTAAATTTGGGTTGTTCCATTCTTATTTGCTATGATTAAAATTATACTAGAACCTTTGTAAGACTTTGACGTCACTGTCAGAGTTTCTCCCAAAGAACGTGACGAGACATGTGAATTTTTAGTTACTGTATTAAACTAACGTAATCAAGTTTCAGTAATAAAAGCATGTGTGACACATACCATAATTTTTAGAAGTACCATCGTATCTGATATATACTACCAGGTGTGATTTATACCATCAATTTGTACATACCATCGAGTTGGAGAAACACCAGCATGCATAATATACTGTCATGTTAGTATATGTGGCGTCACTAGGGGGTGCGGTGGGGGCCGGTCGCCACGGGTGACACCTTCCTAGTGGTGACACCAAAATGTTAAATTCTATATTTTTCCGTTATTTGGTATTGGAAGACTCAGAGGAGTTCTATTGGGTAAGTTGTGAGGATGTGACACCATGAGCTACCTCCCCCGGGTGACACCAACACTAATGACGCCTCTGAGAAGTACCATAATGTTTTAGAAGTACAATCATGTCTAGTATTCCATTATGTTTAATTTATATATACCACAATATTTGAGAAGACCGTCACGTTTGAAATACCATCTTGTTTGAGCAATACCATCTTGTATGAGTAATACCATCTTTTTTTAGTAATACCATCTTGTTTGAGTGATACCATCTTGTTTGAGTAATGCCATCTTGTTTGAGTAATACCGTCTTGTTTGAGTAATACCATCTTGTTTGAGTAATACCGTCTTGTTTGAGTAATACCATCTTGTTTGAGTAATACCATCTTGTTTGAGTAATACCGTCTTGTTTGAGTAATACCATCGTGTTTGAGTAATACCATCGTGTTTGAGTAATACCATTTTGTTTGAGTAATACCGTCTTGTTTGAGTAATACCATCTTGTTTGAGTAATACCATCTTGTTTGAGTAATACCATCTTGTTTGAGTAATACCGTCTTGTTTGAGTAATACCATCGTGTTTGAGTAATACCATCTTGTTTGAGTAATACACATGTACCATCATTTTAATACATTTCATTATGTTTGCTATACTCAGAAATGTTTGACAAAACACGATTACTTATTCCTCACTTTGGTATTTGTGTTGTTTCGTTTTTTCCCGGGGATTTTGTTATAAATAATGTAAATAAGAGATGCTTTAAAATGTAGTAATATGTGTATACGCGTAAGCTCATATTTCTATCAAGAAAAGACTCATTGTGTTGATGTTCAGAGAAACATTACAGTGGCTGGGATGTTGATGTTCGACTACCAAGTCTTCTGGCAATTAAAGAGGGGTTGGCATCTAAGATACTAGAAACGAAAACCTGGAATATTGCATTATCCTTTTTTTATTTCCCTGCTAATACCTGACATGAGACGACAATATGAACTGTTTGGTTCTTGTTGCAGTAGTCTGTTGTTTTGTAAAACAGCCAAACAGGATGTTTCTATAGTATACACTGGTTCTAAAGAGCCGCCCACAACCCACACCACCATGTGCTCTTTCTGACGTCTATCTTGTGTTTATGTTCGTTTTCTTGAGTGGCTATAATTTGTAACCCTTGTCCCCCCACCCCACCCTTACATACGCATTCAAAAAAAGCTTCAGACATGAAATTCAAACACAAAGAACATACAAAGCCAGCAGACTTAGTGTGTGAGAAAATGGATCAGAAAAAAAGCTACAATCAATGATCAAACACCAAACACCAAGAAATGACTACTCGCCATTTGATGCCCCAATCAAATTCAAATTTGTATCCCAACGGTGTGTACGTAAATTGCGATAAAGTACAGTATTCATTCGTTACCTCGCGGTTCACATTTCGCGGATTCGCGAGGATTTAAATATAGTACATGTATTTGTATTTGTACATGTATATATATATATAGTGCACATATGTATAGTACATATAAAGGAAATACCCAGGCAATAGTACCTCCATCTGAAAAGAGACGTAAAATACAGTCATCTACTGGTGAAATAAAATTCATCTTGACCTTCATCGTCATCGTCATCATCATTTTTACATTTTTACTGCACAGCACATTCATCACGTCATCTATAGCTTATTGTACTTCGATATAGAATAACTGTAAACGTATCTTCAGATTTCGTAGTGCTTAACATATTCGGCATCGCGAGACGATGGTGCATCACCGTCGGGTTGGGTTGCATTTTCTCGAGTGCGAGTGGCTGTGTTGTCTTATCCTTGAGTGACAGAATGCTTAACAATACGTGTCCTTACTTCACGGATGTTCATCTATCGCGGGGGGGAGGGTCTCTGGTCCCCATTAACCGCAAATAACGAAGGTTAACTGTGTACATTTGTTCAAAACACATTACGCACTGTTTGAGATCCAAGTTAAGTTAGAAGCTCTCTCGGGCCGACTGTTTGATAGTTTGAGATCCAGGTTAAGTTAGAAGCTCTCTCAGGCCGACTGTTTGATAGTTTGAGATCCAGGTTAAGTTAGAAGCTTTCTCAGGCCGACTGTTTGATAGTGTGAGAACCACTGCTCCAATAATTTCCGAGCCACTAATTATGTCATTAGATTTGGGGGCCGCTTGCAGCACGCTGTGAATTACAGGGCCGTGTTACCGGTACGTGCCTGACGATGGACCACGGCACTCTCTGTGGTCATCTGGTTGCTGGACACGGCCTTAATGCCAGGTTAACACAGATCGCTCCCCCCTCCAGCGTAACGAATGAATGTCAACTAAAGAACTCGGAATTTAGCTTTACATGTAATGTTTTTATGTGTTTTTTTTTCTGTGGGTATGGGTTATGTTTCAGATAGACAAGCTTTAGTTTGTGTGATCTGACGAATGGTATAATCTAGTTCTTTACGTTTAAGCTGTTTCGTGTATTGGGAGATGAACTATTCATTTGACTCTACGTGAATGGAGTAAAAAAAAAAAAAAAAAAAAAAAAAGATTTTAAAATGCAACATTTTTTTTTAATGCACAGAAGTATTGATAATAAAAAAAACTACATGTACTTTGAAACTGTTCAAAAAAATGTACATTAGATAGAGAATAATCAATATTGTTTAAACGTCTTCCCCGCCACAATATTGAAAACAAAAACAAATGTACCAACAGTGTGACGAAATTATTTTCTCAATAAACACTTTGGGACTATCAGCGAGTACCTGCCGTCTATAATACAATGCTCACTGATACGGACCATGCTCTTCACACGGTGATACAAACTTGGACATGTTAACAAAATCTCTCATTGTTATAACTAATTTCTATTGCCCAAATATATTCCCTTCCTCCCATATAAAAAAATAGTTTAAAAATACACAAAGACGTAGTCAATGAGAATTGTGAGGCCGGATGAAGTAAAATATATTACAGCCGTCCTTCCTCAAGAGACGATGACATTGTCTCCTCTGCCCCCCCCCCCCCCCCCCCCCCCCCCCCCCGCCCTCCACCGCGCCATTCTCCTGGCGCGTCTTTCTTCGCTCCTGGCTGTGAGGGTGCCTTCTGCGCAGTGTTGCGAAGTCTAAGTGCCAGATTTTCCCAGGCAGCAGTCAAAAAATTCCCAAAATTCGGCTAAAGATTCCCACATGCATTAAAAACTTGGGAAAGCCCGAAAAGTGGCAACATCAATTACATGCTTTCGCATTCATTTTGGAAAAACCTAGCCAAAAGGTCAGGAAAAAACCTAGATCCGAAATAAAAAAAACCTAGACACGCCAAAAATAAACAAATATGGCGTCAAAGAGCCTCCAAACCCCAAAAAAAGTATTTCTTATTTGAAAATTTGCATGTTTCAAATTATTTTATTTTATTTTCATTCAAGAATGTATTTAAATTTTGTGAAAATTGTCAATCTTAAAAATTCCAATATTTTAGGCAAAATCCTTATAAATTCCCATATTCCCATTTCTAAAAATTTGGCTCAAAAATTCCCATGATTTGGGAAATTTCCAAGGACTTCGCAACACTGCTTCTGCGGCTGAGTAGGCTACCCTCACGTACCTTGGACCGCCAGATTGATCTTTCGTCAACAAGGCCCTCCCACCTTTTGAGATCAACAAAAAATGTGTACGGATTATTAGACTGATGCCTTCATTTATGTAATCTCTTCCAGGTTTACTTTCTAAAATGATTCGACTCTTCTGTTAACACCCAAGTAACCCACTTACGAAAATAACCAACACCTGTTCCAAGTAAATGAAAATGTGATCAAAAACTTGTTTTTATTCCAGAATTCAAGTCAGTTCATAATTAAGATTGAGTACAGGGCCCCGTCTAGGGCAGGTTATGTTAGTCATGATTCAGTTTCTGACTGATTGGCCCTCACACCTAGAAACATAATCGGGTCAACGCTCTGTAAACCGCTCTTTGTACACCCTTGTCTAGTATTGTTATCTTTGTACACCCTTGTCTAGTGTTGTTATCTTTGTACACCCCTGTCTAGTGTTGTTATCTTTATACAACCCTGTCTAGTGTTGTTATATGTGCACACCCCTGTCTAGTGTTGTTATATGTGTAAACCCCTGAATAGTGTTGTTCTCTTTGTACACCCCTGTCTAGTGTTGTTATCTGTGTACACCCCTGTCTAGTATTGTTCTCTTTGTACACCCCTGTCTAGTATTGTTCTCTTTGTACACCCCTGTCTAGTGTTGTTATCTGTTTACACCCCTGTCTAGTGTTGTTATATGTGTACACCCCTGTCTAGTGTTGTGCTCTTTGTACACCCCTGTCTAGTGTTGTGCTCTTTGTACACCCCTGTCTAGTGTTGTTATATGTGTACACCCCTGTCTAGTATTGTGCTCTTTGTACACCCCTGTCTAGTTTTGTGCTCTTTGTACACCCCTGTCTAGTGTTGTGCTCTTTGTACACCCCTGTCTAGTGTTGTGCTCTTTGTACTGCTCTTTGTACACCCCTGTCTAGTGTTGTGCTCTTTGTACACCCCTGTCTAGTGTTGTGCTCTTTGTACACCCCTGTCTAGTGTTGGGCTCTTTGTACACCCCTGTCTAGTATTGTTCTCTTTGTACACCCCTGTCTAGTGTTGCTATATGTGTACACCCCTGTCTAGTATTGTTCTCTTTGTACACCCCTGTCTAGTGTTGCTATATGTGTACACCCTTGTCTAGTATTGTTCTCTTTGTACACCCCTGCCTAGTATTGTTCTCTTTGTACACCCCTGTCTAGTATTGTTCTCTTTGTACACCCCTGTCTAGTATTGTTCTCTTTGTACACCCCTCACTAGTGTTGTTAAGGAAACAGATTCCCCTGAACTATCCAAGCGTATAATATTACAGCCACTGAATACACATAATAAGTTCTTTTTTACCCCCCCTCCCCGGGCCTCTAATGCTGGTTCTACGACTACTACAACTACAACTACAACTACCACTACTACTACCACTACAACTACCACTACAACTACTACTACAACTACTACTACAACTACTACAACTACCACTACATTACAACTACAAATACTACTATAACTACCACTACACTACTACTACAAATACAACTACTAATACAACTACCACTACAACTACTACTACAACTACCACTACAACTACAACTACTACTGCAACTACCACTACAACTACAACGACAACTACCACTACAATTATCACTACACTACAACTACAACTACCACTACAGCCAATTCTATTTATTTTCCAAATCAATCAACGTTTTTCCCCCCTTTCTACCAATAGTTTTAAGTGCCGTCCCTTCCCTGCACTTCTCTACATCATCACTACTCCACTGACTGTCACCGGTGTTGAAAAGTTTGGTGAGACCGTTAATTTTAATGTCATGCCGTTGACATAGACAGCAGTTCGTTGTTGGGTCAAAGGAAAAACAAGTCATTCCCGCGTCCTGCTGAAACAGGGCTTTGAGAACCCCCTTCCCCCCCCCACCCAGTAACC
>MUZC01004640.1:229099-262611 GCA_002072015.1 Radix auricularia | reverse complement strand
ATATATATATATATATATATATAACAAATTTCGATTGCCCAAATATTCCCCTCCTCCCAGATAAATATACATAAAGACATTTTACTTATTACTAGCCAATACCTTTCGAAAAACTAACTGTTTATCATAACATGTTAACACAAATTCACAAATTTCCATCCTATATTTTCTCTCATTGTCTCCACAACCTGTAGCTCCCTGAACCTTAGCCGTCAGCACGCCCCAAGACATCCGTTTGAGCATCACTGACATGGGGCTTAAAGGACGCGAAGTTGTACGTCACCTGTGGGCGTGGCGTACGGTGTTTACCCTGTTTTTGACCCCAGTAATTCTTCTTCCTTTGATCGTTGTCTTTAATTCACCAGTAAGTGACACCCCGCAGCGACATGTCGAGGAGATAGATCTGTTTGTTTGTTTGTGTGCTTCCAACAACATTCTAGAAAAACACAATTTCTTAGTCAAAGGGACAGAGAGAAAAAGAAGGAGGAACTGGAAAGTAAAGGAAGGGAGAAACTTAAGTTTTTGAAGAGGGGTAAAAATGAAGGAAAGAATGACAAACCGAAAAAGCAGGAAAGTGGATAAGTATTTAAAGAGAAAAATGATGTGGGGTCAAAGAAAGGAAGAAATGAAATGAAAGAATTGTTAATGAACAAGGAGTCAAGAAATCAAGAAAGGAGAACTAAATGGTTGGGAGAACGAAAATGTAGCTTTATATATCTATTTACCTTTTTTAAAAAAAAATTTTAAACTATGACTAGAATATATTCATAAACAGTTTTTGTTAACATCGCAATTCTCCGTTAAATTCATACCCTCTTTACAATAGTCATTCCCCATTTCATTTTTGAAAAAATAACAGACAGAATACTTTAGTCACGAAAAGCTTGGGTTGATAAATAAGTTTCCTGTCTACTCAGGAGACCAAGTGCGCCTACGCTGTCATTTTGATGGCTGTTTACTGGATTACAGAGTCGCTGCCCCTTGGTGTCACCGCTCTTCTGCCTGTCTGCTTATTCCCCCTGTTTGAGATCGTCAGCTCCAATGAGATTGCCTCCCAGTACTTCAATGTAAGATTTAACGAACATACTCTTAAATTATTGTGTGTTTGAGACGCTGGTCTTGAAATGATATGCCTCTCTTCATCATATTCGAAATAGTTATTATTAATTTTTTTTATCAGAAAGAAAATAGTAAAAGAATGAGTAACTATAGCAAAGCGTCCTACTGTTTTAAAAACCTTTTCATTTCTCTACTTTTACCACACACATATGCTTTAAAGTATTCTTCATCTTTTTTCTCTTATTTTGTTTCTTTTTTTGTTCCTATAAAAATCTTAAAGACACTAGGATTAGTTTAGTTCATGGCCCCCGCTAGTTTTATTGTAAATATCACATCTCTCAAAGCCTGGTTGTGGCGAGGGAGGATGGGTGCTCATATCCCCGGCCGTCAAGGAAATGGAGTGCCTTAACGAGTCCTTCGACATTACAATATGCCCAGGCACCAATTGTATACTCTGTGCCCGAGCAAAGGGGCCGTCCGTAAATGATGTCACGCGCCTAAGGGGAGAGGGGATCACGCATTTGTGACGATGTGTTACGGGGGGGGGGGGTGTTTAAGAATGTGACGTCACATCAAACCGTGCTATTTTAAAGGAAAAGTCCCAATAAATATTTGATTATTTTTAATTATTTTGTTGAAATCAGGGCTGTCAACGACAGCACAGATTTAGTGGGGGGGGGGGGGGTTGGAAGCATGCTTAAATAGCTTGAAGATCTGAATTTATGTTTTCAGAACTGCAGAGGCCAAGGATATGATAATGCGAATATGAAATAACGCAATCGTGGTGTACAAAAACGTCTACTTGAACTCAATCCGAAATCATTGTATGTGCCATCTGCATGCCACAGCCTCAACCTAATTCTTGGAGACATGGCGAAATCTTCAGTGCTTGCAACGATGTAATATCTTGAAAACTCATGTAAAAAATCTGACAGTAAAACCTATTTCTGGGAATGCAGGATCGTTACTGTTAATGCTGTTCGTAATCAAAATGCAGCTATGTACGTTGCATTGGTGGGAGTGTCTGAAAATGCCAACGATCCTAAATCAACGACCAAAGCAACTGGATTGGCGAAACAAACAAAAACAAAAAAAAACACAAAAAATCAATTTCTGGTAATAACTTTAGTCATCTGGTATGATTTAGCAAATTTGATGCAATCGAAAGACATTCAATTAGACATTGCACTGGAATGTATAAATATTGTAAATGAGTTCAAGAAAAAATACAATGAAAATGAATTTATGTCCACTCAAATTAGCTAAAGAATTAGAGATGGAACCAGGTGAAATCATATTTCCATCTGCCACAACTTGAGACGACGAATAGTACACAAACAGTTCAAATATGAAAGGGTAGGCGAAACATTGACAGATTCTTGCTAAAAAATATCGAGTGGAATTTTTTTTTAATGTTTGGTTAGATCAAGCAGTTATGTCATTGACTAAACGTTTTGAGCAAATGGAACGTCCCTTCAGTATTTCGGGATTTCTGCTCAACGTTAAAAAAAATTGTAGATTTCGACCAAAACGGTTTGACGAAATGTTGCATGGATTTGAATATTGCGCTTACCGATACATCTGGTTCAGATAACTGATCCGAAGGATTTATGCAGCGCATTGCAAATGATTTCCAACATTGTTCTAAATACCGTTTCGTCTTCCCTTTATGCTTTACATTTTATTTTTTATCATTATTTGAATACTGCTGTTCGAAATGTCGTTATAATACCCCTTCGTATAGCATTGACTATTCTGATTACTGTTGCATTGGCGGGGTGAGGGAGTTTTACCAAGTTAAAATTTATTTTTGAAAAATATATTTGAGAATGACTATAACACAAGAACGTCTGAACAGTCTGATAATGATATACATCGTACGGGATTACGCACAATGTTCTGCAGACTTTGCTACCATCCATAAACGAAAAGTTGATTTTTGTTGAAGGTTTATGACATCTGCACGAATATCTTGGAATAAATTTCAGGGGGTTTTTTATTTAGATATAAACACTGGTAGTTTTTAATCTATTGCCCAATATTACTCTTTCCGTATTTATTATTTATTTTTCCATTACATATAGGGCCACCAAAATCACTTCGCCTAGGGCCTAGGGCCTCCATATCCCTAAAGACGGCCCTGTCACAATGAAATGTTCCGTCGCCATATATATTTGAATATTTTTCTTTTAATTTGATAGATTAATTATAGATTAAAAGTATATGACAACGGATCTCCAATAGACATTTCTTGAATGAATTCCTCAAAGGCATGTCATTACGGCTGGGAACATTTATTAGAAAAACGTGTTGGAATGCCCTCTTGTTTTTCCTTTAAAAAAGACACATCTTTTATTTTGACATCCTATTTCCACGTTATCAGTACACCAAAAAGTTGTAATCCGCTCTTACTGTTGTCTAAGAAATACAGACCTTATAATTTGACGGCCTAAACAATCCAAGGGCAGTCTATGCCCAGTGGCGTAGCTAGGAATTTGTAGGGGTTTGGGGGCCGTGGGGATAACCTCTTTGGGGGCTCTACATACATGGCGGTGGCATAAGTTTAATGTTAAAAAAAACATTCGGACAATACTTTGGACGCTCCCTTTGAGTGGGGGGGCGGGGGATTTTGAATTCGGATCCCCTCCTATAGCTACGCCACTGTTTAAGCCTTCATGAATCGTATATCTTGTAATATTCTCTTGCTGTTGGTTATGACAGAAAAACCTTTTAACTTGATAACCCTAAAGATTCTATGCCCCCAGGACACAAATATGTTGTTTGTGGGCGGTCTCATCATGGCAACGGCTATAGAGTACTGGAACCTTCACAAACGTGTGGCCTTGTGGGTGCTGATGGCAGTGGGCGCCGACCCAAAATGGTAGGTTGGTGTGGTACAAACAACGGCTATAGAGTACTGGAACCTTCACAAACGTGTGGCGCTGTTGGCAGTGGGTGCCGACCCAAAATGGTAGGTTGGTGTTGTACAAACAACTGCTATAGAGTACTGTAACCTTCACAAACGTGTGGCCCTATGGGTGCTGATGGCACTGGGTGCCGACCCAAAATGGTAGGTTGGTGTGGTACAACCAACGGCTATAGAGTACTGGAACCTTCACTAACCTGTGGCGCTGTTGGCAGTGGGTGCCGACCCAAAATGGTAGGTTGGTGTGGTACAAACAACGGCTATAGAGTACTGGAACCTTCACAAACGTGTGGCGCTGTGTGTGCTGATGGGCCGACCCAAAATGGTAGGTTGGTGTGGTACAAACAACGGCTATAGAGTACTGGAATCTTCACTAACCTGTGGCGCTGTTGGCAGTGGGTGCCGACCCAAATTGGTAGGTTGGTGTGGTACAAACAACGGCTATAGAGTACTGGAACCTTCACAAACGTGTGGCGCTGTGGGTGCTGATGGGCCGACCCAAAATGGTAGGTTGGTGTGGTACAAACAACGGCTATAGAGTACTGGAACCTTCACAAACGTGTGGCCCTGTGGGTGTTGATGGCAGTGGGCGCCGACCCCAAAATGGTAGGTTGGTGTGGTACAAACAACGGCTATTAGATCCTGGTTAACACTACACGGGTACAAGAGTATGTAAACAGAGTACATTCTTATCGGTGGTTTCAATTTTGACGGTTCCCAACTTAAGATTTCTACTGCTAGACTATCTATATTCTGGGCAGGGCACCAAGCCCGAATGCCAAATGAGAGACTACCAAAGAGAATTTTCTATGGCGAGCTCCAGCATGGCCAGCGGTCCCATGGTGGACAAAAGAAACGCTTTAAAGACACACTGAAAGCCTCTCTGAAAGCGTTTGCAATAAACCCAGACACGTGGGAAGTAGCTGCAATGGACCGGTCCACATAGCGCCAATCCATCCACGAAAGTGCCAAAACATGCGAGGCAAACAGGATCAACGCGGCAGAAAGTAGAGGCAAGCCCGAAAGGCCCGCGATGTCAGCCCTCCAGGAGACAACCCACTCGTCCCATGTCCTTTCTGCTCCCGAACCTTCCGTGCCAGGATCAGTCTCGTCAGCCATCTGCGCACACATAGGCAAAACCAGTCCCAGCAAACCTCGGATGACTAGAGTGGTCCTCATCGACTCGACGGACGAACAGCATCTATATTCTGCTCTAGAGTATTCTGCTGCTAGACTATCTATATTCTGCTACTAGACTATCTATAGTCTGCTGCTAGATTATATATATTCTGCTACGAGACTATCTTTATTCTGATACTAGACTATCTATATTGTGCTGATGCTAGACAATCTATATTCTGCTGCTAGACTATCTATATTCTGCTGCTTGACTATCTATATTCTGCTGCTAGACTATCTATATTCTGCTGCTAGACTATCTATATTCTGCTGCTAGACTATCTATATTCTGCTGCTGGTCTATCTATATTGTGCTGATACTAGACTATCTATATTCTGATACTAGACTATCTATATTCTGATACTAGACTATCTATATTGTGCTGATACTAGACTATCTATATTCTGATACTAGACTATCTATATTCTGCTGATAGTAGACTATCTATATTCTGCTGATAGTAGACTATCTATATTCTGATACTAGACTATCTATATTGTGCTGATATTAGACTATCTATATTCTGATACTAGACTATCTATATTCTGCTGCTAGACTATATATATTCTGCTGCTAGACTATCTATATTCTGCTGCTGGTCTATCTATATTGTGCTGATACTAGACTATCTATATTGTGCTGATACTAGACTATCTATATTCTGCTGCTAGACTATCTATATTCTGCTGCTAGACTATCTATATTCTGCTGCTAGACTATCTATATTCTGCTGCTAGACTATCTATATTCTGATACTAGACTATCTATATGCTGATACTAGACTATCTATATTCTGATACTAGACTATCTATATTCTGCTGCTAGACGATATATATTCCATAAAGTTGAGAGGGCTCATTAAACACATAATAAACATTTTTCTTTCTTGTTCTCTGTCTAACGGTTTGCTATTAATCTGAATAAATTAATTCTTTCTTAAATTTCCCACCATAACCCAATGCCATTTCAGCTTTCAACAATACAGGCGGAAAACGACTTTGCGCACTCACTTTTATTTCTCTTACATGAAGGTCATTTTCCTTCTTGGTTGGGTTTCTTAGTTTAAACGGTGGTGGGGGTGGGGGGGGGGGCTTAGCTAATCTGAAAGCAACTTTTAAACTTGATTCTGTTGGAAATAACTGACCTCATTGACCCTTTACTTCCAGGCTGATGCTGGGTATGATGCTGGCGACCTGGTTCCTGTCCATGTGGATCTCTAACACTGCCACCACGGCCATGATGATCCCAATAGCTGAGGCCGTGTTGGTCCAGTTGAGGGTGACCAGCAAGGCCCGTAATCAAAAGATCATGGGAGGTTAGTTTATTGGCATTCAAATCAATGAGCTGATGTTTCATACAACAGACATTGAAAATTATATGAATCTTTAACCAGCTGACTCTCAATGGGTGAAAGTTACTTAAATGCAAAGGATGTACAACGTGTTCCATGGTTGTGAACACACATACAACAAAATTGTACATTTTAGAAAATAGAAGTCAACAACTATTCTTTTTTTTTAAATAGTTATTTATTTATTGGAGGGGTGGGGGATGCAAACATGTTATTAATTAAGGGAAAACAAAGTCAAAGTGTTTATTATTATAATTGTATTTATGATATTTCATTTCTATATCTCATTAATTTACATGTTTGGTTAAGAGATGCGTACATTTAATTGTTGTCATAATAAAATCACCATTTATATCAAGATTCGGGAAACTACGAGTTGACGACCGTCTCCGAGCCTAACGGAATCGTGGCTGAGAAGTCAGATCTGGAGACAGGAAGGTTAGTTAATCGTATATCAGAAGGATGCTGCAATTCTTTTCATATATTTTTCAAAAAAATAATTCGTTAATTACCCTGTGAACAAGTACATAGTTCCTAACAGACTAATAAATTCAAATTATGAAAAGCATAAATCGTAAAATTTCTAACCACCTAAAAACGCAACATCGAAATAGATATATTGGTATATTTGTCTTTTATATGTTTATATTTTCAGCTAAAACTGGCTGGAGATAATTGTTAAAGGATAAAACTTTCTTTTTAAAAAGAAACAATATTGAATCTCATTTTATAGCCATGATATCCTCTTACTAACATATAGACTTTAAGGGGCCAAAAATTTTGCCACAAAAGTTTGTTTTATAATCAGTTTTTAAATAACGAAAGTCATGTTTTTTTCCTGGATGACCTGCAGAGCCCAGATGGTCAAACTACCCAAGTTTCCAGCTCACCAAGAGAAGGGGGACAGTGAGGATGTTGATGACCCGGCCTGGGTCAACATGGGCAAAGCACTGTCACTCTGTATTTGTTACGCCTCCAGCGCTGGCGGAATTGCGTGTTTGACGGGCACTGGTCCCAACCTGATTCTCAAGGGCCTCACCGACAAGTAGGTCTAGGGACCTAAAGGGTCTCGCCAACAAGTAGGTCTAGTGACTTAAAGGCTCTCACCAACAAGTAGGTCTAGTGAACTAAGGGGTCTCACCAACAAGTAGGTCTAGTGACTTAAAGGCTCTCACCAACAAGTAGGTCTAGTTACATTAGGTGTCTTAGTGACCGAGGCATATTTAGTGTTGTTCCACCAAACTTAGTGCCATAAGACTAAAATATAAAGTTATATATTAGGCCGTAAAACCGATTCAGTACAAGACTGTGAAATGTGCGTTCAAATTAAAAAATAATAATAGAATACACAGAAAGGGCAGGGCCACTTAAGAAAGTCGAAAAAAAAAAAAACATTTTTCTTCATCTTTCAATTTCATCTTAACTATCGGCCCGAATTAGGTATTAATTTTTTTTTTATTTATTTATTTATTTTTTTAAAACTATTAAACAGTGTTTTGATTTGAATAACGAAAATTTTTGTTGAAACGTTTCATTGGTTATTTACGTGTTATAATTCTTATTTCGGCACTGAATTTTTCTCAGCGCATCGCTTGTACTAAGGTCAAAGAGCAACCACAACAACTTGTGAGACATCTTTGTAAGCCTCCGACTCTTTTCTCTCTCGACATGTCGTAATTTAGTAAATTTACTGAACTTTTTCTTTGACCTTTACCCCTTGCATGCATATTGTGTGAGGCAAGAGATCATTTTCTTAAAGCGTTTGCCAGTACCTGTACTATCGGCTGGGCAGCAGTGCCATTCTTCTTCTTTGTTCTCAAATTTTTATGAAAGAGGATTTAGACCTCAAGCCATATATCTGTGATGAACTGTGCTTTGGCTGCCAATTGGTTCAGTCCATCATCGTTGAGGGTAGCTTCCTGGGGCCATATGGCTGTTCGGGTATGGTGGTACAGAGGGCAGTTTTAAAGCACATGTTCCGCATTTTCTGCAGAGAAAGCGAAATGTGCCACTGCGGGACAGCTGCAGAAAAAAAAAGTATTTCCTCTTCTTCTTCTTCTTTCTCTCTCTCTCTCTCTCTCTCTTTTTAATGACACCTCTTTCTTTTCCTCGTGTTCTCTAAGAAGTGCCATTCAACATTGAACGACCTGCTTTGTCCTGCACGAAATTGATTGATGTGCTTCAGTTTAAGAAGGTATACTGCAATGCTCGCTGTTTGAATCCACGTTTTCATCAAGCCTATTTCTGAGGAAGTTTTTAGAGCAATGCCATTTTTTCATTTGAGTCCAGCCTCCAGACGCCAGGTTTGGGTGTTGAAAATTCAGTTTCCACCTTTGGTTGGTTCTGCTAGGCTGTGAAATAACAGTATGTGCTCCTTTGTCAATCTTGCGACTGCTCTTTCCGTTGTAACTGTTTCTCAAAAGGGTCCGTCAAACAGCCAGTTTTTATTTTTGCCAAGAGTCCTTCCTGGAAGCACTGTAACACCTTCCCCAAATTATGCCATTAATGTGTCTTTAAACGGTTCTACAATAAAAAGCTGCGTCTATACAATGAGTCTTCTACTGTGATCTCCACGAGTGAACTCTCCGTGTTTACATTCCCCAGCCTGTATGCCGCCCACAGCATCAACAATCCCATCACATTTGGCAGCTGGATGGCGTTCGGTCTCCCACTGTCTCTACTCATGCTCTTCCTCAGCTGGGCCTGGCTGATCCTGGCTTTCTTTCGGTGTAGGTAA
The DNA here is from genome assembly GCA_002072015.1 of Radix auricularia. Classification (NCBI taxonomy): domain Eukaryota; kingdom Metazoa; phylum Mollusca; class Gastropoda; family Lymnaeidae; genus Radix; species Radix auricularia. Next base: position 253,358 of record MUZC01004640.1, on the reverse strand, counting down.
GTAGATCAAAGATGGGGACCCAGTGTACTGAACATTGAAAGAGGCTTACACTGATATGTTAAGAAATAGTGGGGAGACATAAAACGATTAAAAAATACTATTTAGAGGCCATGTCCAGAAGCACGATTTCATTAAGGCTCTGTGTAATTGAAAGAAACTGAAGAATAACTGATGAAGATAAAGCAAGCAATAACTATTAACCGAATTGTGTTTTTTTTTAATTGTTTTAAAATGTTTCCACATGGCAATCCATAAAAAAATGTTTTAAAAGGTTTCCAAATGGCAATCCATAAAAAAATGTTTTAAAAGGTTTCCAAATGGCAATCCATAAAAAATGTTTTAAAAGGTTTCCAACTGGCAATCCATAAAAAAATCTGGAATGCTGTGTTGCGTGTATGCATTTAAAAAGAAATCTTAAATTTGAACCAAGCCAATATTAATGGAAACTAATAATCCTACAATTATTTGCTTTCATTTATCATTTGTACTAGTAGTCTCTTTCTTCGACCTATTTTCAGGGGCGTATCCAGCTGCTGTATAGATCACAAACAAGACGAGGACCAGGCTAAAAGAATTAAGCAGGTTATAAGAAATGAATACGTCAGCCTGGGTCCATTTGTGTAAGTGGTGAAAAGTCTCGTTGAACGCCATGTATGGGGAAGCTAATGATTTGATTTATTTAATAATTTTTTAAATTACCGTTGACAGATACTTATTTCTTATAGTGACATATTTAACGCGATTGATTCAATTTCAACACAAGGTGTTGCTCTTTATCGTGTACCAATTTAATCATCTAAACCAAACTGTTTTGCTTAATTAAGTATGAAGACATTTCCCTCTACCCCCCCCCCCCACATACACACAGGTGTGGTCAAGTGATGGTCGTCATTCTTTTCATGTGCTTGGTGACCTTGTGGATTACCCGTGACCTTGGTGGAGTTACCGGCTGGGGAAAACTATTTAAACCACCGTGAGTATTTAATTATATTTTAACACAAGTTAGTTTCATTTCTGTTTATCCCCCCCCTCCCAAAGCCAAAACTTAAAGTGCATTATAATTTCGTTAAACAAATTTTGGAAGTTTCAGGATCATAAAAACTCAACCGAATCAACCTAGGGATAAACTGTATCTTTTCCAATGTATATTTAGAAGAGTAGACTAAATAAGGGAAGTTGATCTTCTTCTTCTTCTGTGTTCTCAAATTCTTTTCAAGGAGGATTTAGACCAAAAGCCCTATATCTGTGATGAACTGCGCTGTGGCTGTCAATTGGTTCAGTACACCATACAGTTTGTCATCGAGGGTAGATTCCTCAGGCCATATGGCTGTTCTGGTATGGAGGTACAGAGGGCAGTTTTGAAGCACACGTTCCGCATCTTCTCCTGCTGTCCCGCAGGGGCACATCTCGCTCTCACCAATTCGAAGTTTGCGGAACATGTGCTACCAAAGTTTGTTGTGGCCCGTCCTTAGCCTGCAAATGATGTTTTGAGATTGGCGGGGGGAGTTAAAGAATGCAACGCTTTTTGGGTGATTTATTTTGAGCTCTGACCATCTTTCTGCTTCACTGCTTTTGAGAAACGCCTTGATTTCTTCGGGGTGTCTGGTTTTTTTTGCCTTCATTTTTTGCCAGGGAGTCCGCTGTGTCATTTCCTTCAAGTTCCATGTGTCATCGGATCCATTGGAGAATAAGTTCTTTTGTTATTTTACTTAGGTTCAGTAGTTATATATTGAGTGACTGATTGATCGAGTTGTTTGGATTTGGAGAGACTGGAGCACTTTTTTTTTGAGGATGACAATCTGGTTGTTTTTGAAGTGGGGTGGCTTGTTAAAATTTTAGCAGCAAGCTCTAGTGCTTTTCTTTCTGCTCTAGTGCTATCTGAGAGGCTTTCTATGGCAGTTGCTTTTTACAATGTGTTCTCAATTAGGCCATTTTATAAGAATGACTTCTCCTCCATTTTTTTTCTGAAGTGCCATAGATGTAGACTCTTATCCAGGAATTTTCAGGTTATAAATCTCAGATGATGTCTTTTAAAAGTCGTTATACGTTACTTCAAGTGGGCACTCCAAAAATGTAAATGGAATTGGTTTTAAAGAAACAAGGCTTTCGGTGGCTAGGATTACCTATTTCCAGACATTTCATTTTTCGTGAAATTTTTACGTTGGTTACAAAGCTGCATCTGCAAGTAGAAAATCTTGTTTCATACTATTGGACTAAACAAATTGAGACAATTTGGGTGCATTTTCAATATGCATCGCATTAATTTTCAATTCATCTCTTTTCAATGCAGTGTCAAAGATGGCGCAGCAGCCATCCTGATTGCCGTCCTACTGTTTGCCGTTCCGTCAACATTTCCCTGCTTAAAGTCTTACAGTGATCCAGCTCATCCGGAGAAGTGGGACAAGAAGCAGGTCTCGGACACCGCGAAACAGCAAACAATCAGACGTGAGTCGATAAACATTTGAATAACTTTTTTGTTGTTGTTGTTGTTGTTTAGTTAATACATCATACCGATGTAGAGGTATTAAGCTAAACAGAACAAGCCCAGTGCAGATTAATAAGTTAGCAAAGGCTAATGTTTCAATAGTTTTTCATTGTGCGTTGTTGTTTTACGTTTAGAGGCCCAAAATCTTTATTGCCGGGGCTTTATTTAAATGGTCAAGTAGTGACTAAATCGATCTGACTTGCGAAAAGAGCCAACAAATACACGGATGCGTAACATCTCTCCAATCATATTTAATTGAGCTGTTTGAGTGGTCATGGCATAGATGAACCAGTTATTATTGATCCCATGATCACTGACAATTAATTCAAGAAACACGTTAGCTTATCTGATCTATTACCAGCGCTCATTCTAAACAGAAGATTATTGCGTCCTTTGCTTATCCTTGATTTTTTATATATTCTTGGATTTTTATTATATATATTTTTTTTAAAAACAAAAGAACGTGTTCTTAAATGGATCCCAGGCCATGTGGAACTTGAGGGAAATGACACAACGGACTCACTGGCAAATACTGGAGGCAAACAGGTCCAGACAGACCAACCCTTACACCCCGAAGAAATAAAGGCGTTTCTCAAAAGCATTGAAGCAGAAAGATGGTGAAAGTCTACCATCCAGAGGGCGATGCATTCTTTAAACTCCTCCGCCAATCTCAGAACATCATATTCAGGCTAAGGACGGGCCACAACACACTTATGTAGCACATGTTCCGCAAACTTCGAATTGGAGAAACCGAAATGTGTCCCTGAGGAACAGCTGCAGAGAACGCGCTACATGTGCTGCAAAAATGCCCTCTGTACCACCATACCCGAATAACCATTTGGCCCCAGGAAGCTACCCTCCACGACAAACTGTATGGTGGACTGAGCCAATTGACAGCCACAGCGCAGTACATCACAGATATAGGGCTTGTGATCTAAATCCTCCTTCAAAAAGATTGTGAGAACGCAGAAGAAGAAATGAATAAAAAATTTAATTGTTATTAGTGTTTTGTTTTTCCTGGTTTGATCATGTAAACCATTACATGCCCCAATTCCAGACGGGAAGAACAAGAATTTGAATGTGCTTGTTCTTGCATATTATACCGAATGAGAAAACTGTTTTATTCCTTTATCTAAGGGTTGTATTAGATTTTAGTGGTGTATTTACAAGTTAGAATGAATTGCTTTATGGAACTTTAGACAACAGGCATTGACATTAATTTTGTAGTGATATATATCTCCTAAATTATTCAAAATTGTGTATTCCTTCAGTTGGACCTCTGGAGATCCGCCCTTTGCTCACATGGAAGGTCGCAAGCCAAAAATTGCCGTGGCATCTGTTTCTCCTGATGGGTGGCGGATACGCCTTGTCAAAAGGCTGTGAGGTCAGTTGTTTACACAAATGGTCAACCTCCCCACGTCCTTTTTTTTTTCTTCAGAATAATTTTTTTTAAAGTTCTTCTGCGATTCTAAGTCTTTATCGTTTTTTGCGTTGTCGTCAGGTGAAAGCGGGTGAGGGTGCTCGTGTTACTAAAATATTTGGCCACATCTCTTCCGATTTCCCTTTAGGTTGTGTGGCTGCGAAGCCGATCAGATATCTGAGCGACGCCGCGACGCAGTTTAGAATTACTGGGTTGTAAATTGTATAAAATATTGCACACACACACACAAAAACAGATTCTATTCAACTTTGCACACAAGTTTTTATACTTTGCACGCGGACCAACGAACCTTAGAGGGAATATAGATCTCGTGTACCTTGAAGTTCGTTTTAAAAATAATTCCTGAAGCTGTATTTAAGCGCTAAACCTGATCATTAGGCCCCGCAACAGTGATTACTCTATCATGCTCAAGTTGACAATTTCCCAACCCTTTCTTAAAGATACCAAACCATTCATGTCACGGGTGTTGAACGTCAACAGGTTGAATCATATTCTTTCTAACTCTTAGCTGAAAAGTAGCTTAAGTTCTGAGACTGTGAAAATAATTTTTTTTTAGTAAATATTTTAATTATAATACCCACCCATTTAACTTCACCTGTCTCTTTTCAAAAGAAATTTTTGGTCAAATTTACCATGCCCTTTACACTGCACTGACGCTCAGCTGTCTGACCGACACTGCGCAAGAGTTGGCAATTACCCTCACACTTTTTAGCCCTAACCCTACCACTACCAAGGCAGTTATGGTATGTCCATTGTGAACGTATTTTGTGTGTATCACCGTATATAAGGGGCTAGTATAAAATTATGTATTTGTATGTGTTTCTCGTCCCTCCAGAAATCTGGCCTATCCTCGTGGGTAGGTCACCAGTTAGAGTTCTTCACGGAGTGGAACAAGTGGCCCATTCTTTTTATCATCTGCTCGATAGCTTCCCTGGCTACCGAGGTGACTTCCAACAGCGCCATGGCCACACTGTTGCTCCCTATTATGGCAGAGCTGGTAAACACACGTCCCAACTTTGAGTAGTTATTTTAATAGGAAACAATTCAACTTTATAATCCAAGTATTTAATTTTAAAAATGTTTTAAGTTTTACCTAATGTGTTTGCCATAGTGAAAATATTTTCTACAAGGTGTAACACCTGATTTTAAAAATCTTTGTATCCTTTTGCTGAAACAAAATATTTTCATTGTGTAACGTCTTTGCTCTACTTCCTATCCACAGAGTGTTTGAAAGGCTTTTAAAATCATGTTTCCTGTTACCCTGGTTTCTTCTAGTTTATTGTTTAATATAAATAGGTGGAGGGAAAAGAAAGGGTTGCAGAATGATTTCACGTTTATTCCTAATAAAGAGTCCTTGAGCCCAAATTATTAAAATATATTCGACATTGAAAAAATAATAAAATATCCCTTCTCGTATTACACACAGGCCATGAATACGGGTGTTCATCCATTGTACTACATGCTTCCTACAACCATGGCTACATCATTTGCCTTCATGCTGCCTGTGGCTACACCGCCAAATGCCATAGTTTTGGCCTACGGAAGGGTCTCAATAGCCGACATGGTGAGTTATAATTTACTTTACATCCTACAAATAGATCAATCATACATTTAACAGATCAATAACGTTTTGTTGTAGATTCAATGTTTCTTATTTATGTGTGTAATAATCTGAATCTATTTTGGAAATGATTTCTCTATTAGAACATGCATATGATCAATTAAATAGTTGAGTTTTTTTAACGGTTCCCAACCTTAAAACTTTTAAGATAATTTTGACACCGCACCGCAATGTTTTCTGCCTAGGTCAAGACTGGGATTGTCATGAACATTTTGGCTGTGCCTTGCTTGGTAGCCGTGACGGGAACCGTCGGAGATCTCCTGTTTGACTTCAGTAACGTACCATTCGAGTTTCTCAAGAACAACGTCACTGCACTGGCGAGCATCTAAATAGAACCTGCTTTCTATCATTGCACTAAGAAACCGTCTGATACTAATACTAGACTAAAATTTGAGCGTGTGGTCCCATATACCATGGTGGTTGTGGAACAATAGATTTGGTGTCTGGTGGTGTGCACAGATTGATGAACAAAACAGACTTGAAGAAATAAGTATCTGCACTGTTTATCAACCATTGCAAGAAAATTCAAACTTTTTTCTCTCTTTTTTTATTTACTCTGTTGTTATTTTAAAAATATGTTTTGTAATAAATTTCCAATGGCATTTACGTTTGTAATATTTATATCGTATAAACACAAATTGAAATGAAATAAATTGTATGTATGTATATAGTCAACATTTGTTATGTGTCTTTATTTACTTAACTCATAATCATAAATGGATAGACTGCCACTTCACCTTTGCTTACTAGGAACATTCTTGGAAATACAGATTTAGAGGTTAGAATTTCCAGGATAATAGGCTACAAGGTATCTTGTCTAGAAGAATGTTCAGAATGATATTAATAATAGGCTACGAGGTAATGTGGCTAGAATGTTAAGAATGATAGGCTAAAGGGTAACTTGGCTAGTATTTCCAGCTTACTTGACTAATAAAGACAACACTACAGAGTCCAAGAGGAAGCTACTCTTTTCTTTAGTAGAATAACCATAAATGGCCCATTTCGAACTATATAAAGAGTGTAGTTTTTGCTTTACAAATATTTCTTATTGTGGCTAACTTTCTCAAATATCAGAGGAGAAAAAAATGTGCTTATTACAATTAGCTTAACTATGCATTTAATATACAGCAGGGCAAAGATTCCTTTTTAAATAACTATCATTATAAAATATGAATAATTGGATTAACCTTATAATATGTATTTCTATCAAATATTTGTAAGGATTCAGTTTGTCTTGAGTAAATTATTTAACTACATCTAAAATTCTTATTAAATTATTGTTAATGAATTATTTTTTAAAAATAAATCTGCTGAAGTTGTCTTTGCTTCTTTTTTTTGAGACCAAAACAATAGATGAATTATTTTAATAATTTCTTTTTAAGAAGACTTCAGTTTGAAAACAATTCGCCCCCCTTAGAATAACAAGGTTCTATGTGACCTTTTGGTCGAACCGAGATATTCATGTTTAACTTTAGTTAACCTATATAGAGTTAGAACCTTGTTATTCTGCACTTCTCTCTAAATTGTCTCAAGATACAGCTTTCATATGTTTTACCATGATAGATTAATACATGGACATTAACCCGATGGCTATAACTCATTTTGGTCACAAATTTGACTTAGAACCTTGTTATTCTATGGGTGCGAATTTCCCCTTTGACTTTGAGATATGTTCACCCATAGTTTCCTGGTTTGCATTTGTAGATTATAACTTTTGATAATAGTTATCTTGAAGTATTTGAAGAGGTTAAATGCAGCATTTATGAGTCAAAAATTGTAACAAGGAATCGTTTTCAAATTATAATATGGAGATTTATATAAAATGGCATGAAAGAGCATGTGATGAAACAAATAAATAATCTATTATATATAAAACTTTAGCTTAGCACAGTTAAAATATTGTTCAAGTACTCCAAAAATCCTTTATCTTGAACAACAAAGCGTTGAACTGTTTATGGACAATGGAGGTAGCAACTCACGGCCTAATTTCACACCCTTTTTGGAGCTGTTCTAAAGTCTTTTAAGAAAAGGTTTTCCTTTCCATGACTGTAGTTATAGTATAGTTGTACCATAAGTGTGCGTTGAATCAAAACTGTGTGTTTTGTTACAGTACTTGAAAAGCTCACATGACTAATTTGTCATGGTGCACATAGTTTATCAGTAGGTATCACTGCAGAGCGGGGAAAACCTTCCTGAACTGTTTCAACACTCAGGCATTCATTCAGTGATTTCTGATCATTTATTTTTCTTTTCTGCATACTGAAAACAATTAAATCAACAATTTATTAATTTAAAAAACTTTTAAAAATTTGATAATTAAATTAATAAAAAAAATTAATCAAATAAATCAGACATCCATTCAATATTAGCAGCTGCAGAAAAAAAGTTTTAGAATTAAAAAACTACCTGCACTAGCCAGAATTGTTACACTAAAAAAAATACATGTTTAAGTGTTAAATATCTGCATAGAAAATAGAAGACCATTATAGAAGGGGTGTATATAATAGATCAATGCACTTAATGTTTTCTAAGGCATATAAAATCAAGATTTTATAATGTGAAAAAATAATTAAAACTGATAGATAATAAATCTCTTCAATTTAAATCTCAGAGCACTGTCACTGACCAAAACACAATTCGATAGCAGTGCAACATATTTATTTCAGATATCTTATAAATACTTATATATATTTAGTCCAATTACCTTTAGTAGAACCCAATCTGCATCTTCAACAGCTCTTTCTATTATTTGATTTATTCTTTCCTTGTCAGATTCATCGGCATGGCTTTTGAACCCCTTTAATGAAATGAACAAAACTCATTTTAATTGTATTTAGCACAAAGCATTCTTCAAGAAATTTAATTAATTTGTTAAAACAGATGTTAAGTTTAAGTGCATTAGGCAAACAGATGAGTTTAGGCACATGGTCACAAAATGGTAAATAAAAATGTGAGGTCATTGGGGGTAGGCCATTGACCCATTGCCATGCCATTGGGGATTTTGAATGGGCTTTACTTTTAATAAAATGAACCATACTGTCCATACTTTAAATTTAAAAATTCATAACTTTCAGTTTTTAAAAATTATTTGCATGAACCGAAAAATCTCGACCGTAACGTCACAACACTACCGGTTGCTTGGAACTAGAGTTGCTTTCCTTGAATCATGTTTATTTTCTTATTTATTTATTACCTTCCCTTGTGGGGGAATCTAAGGAATTTAATTAAGGAAAGGATGGGATTGTATTCATGAGCGTATCTTGTCATATTTAATACAAAAGAGGGGGCATGAGGGGAGGGGTTTTAGGGGAGGGCCTAGTGTAACATTTAATTAAAATTAATGAAAAACAACAGGGGAGGGGTGAGGGCGCTCCCTCTCCTCCTAAGTTCTAAAAATATAAAAATGCAAAACTATTTTAATTTGCTATGACTATGCGCTTTTTTAAATTTATGAATATTCACCACCATCCCCCTAAAAAATGCCACCATCTTTAGAATCCTCCATTCCCCCTTCTACTCTACATTCCTGAATTTCGCACTACTATACAATTTCGAATATGGGCTGAAGTGAAGAATCTCGACCGCGACATCACGATGCTACCGGTTGCTGGAAACAGAGTTCTATAAATTCTAAAAGGATTTTCACAAATGGAAGGTTTTAGGGTTTGGGTTAGGGATAGTAAAGCTTTAGAATTTTCGGACAATTGAAGTTTTTAGGGTTTTGGTTAGGTTTGGACTTATCTAATTTCTCTTAAATTGGGCGGTGTATACAGTTTCCAACATAGCAATATTACCGTCCTCGACATGGCCACCATCTTGGATCCGTACAACGATAATTAGCCAATTTTTTTTTATCAAAGTACCTACCTAAATAATGGCATTATTTATTACAATTTACTTAAAATATTAGTTATATTAAACACCTACATGCGTACATGTTACCGTGTTAGTGTTACTAGGTACTTTGATATGGCAAGGGAGACTAATACGTTCTTTGTATCGGAAAAATAATTCGGCGCCGGAGATCCAAGTTTTTAATTTTTCAGAGGAGGGTGTAAAATAACTTATAAAGAGGTCATTTCGAAACGAATGTGAGTTCCTTTTCCGGTCTAAACAGTTGGTAGACATATTGGCCTACATTTTAATAGGTTTCTTTTATATTTTCAATCGACCAGGATCTTGGAATAAAAAGGTCAAAATATTGCACCTTTCGACTCAAATTATTTTTTTTTTTTGAGGGGGGTCCCTCAAACATATTAATAGTCCCTCTGCGCCATCTATTGATCTACGTCTGTGCCAAATTTCATTGACCCAGGACGTAAGTGTCATTAGATTTTCAAATTTGAGTGACATGACCCTTCTTTACATATAAGTGACACCGCCCCCTTTTTAATGGCGGAAAGCCCTGACGCTTATAAAATATTCAATTATTTTGCCTATTTACAATAAAATATCTGATAATTGATGTTTAAAGATGATATAATATGGAATTAATTCAATAATAAACTTAATTTAGACGGCTAAACACTGCAGAGTTGATATTATAAAATACCATAATGTACCGTGTGCAAACTAGTTGTCTCTGGCAACCATTACTGCTCATTCAACCTCACTGTGACTCATACTACTACTATGTCTTTAATAGTTTCATTCATTAGTTGTGGCCGTTTGCAAAATCCTTTTAACCATTGATCAGGGTTAAATTAATTATTCATAAGCCAAAGTTGAGGGTTCAAAAGGAGTTCCTAATATTATTGGTACAATTTTATAGAGGACAGTTCATTTTGTTATATGTAGGTCATGGTAATAATGATAGTCGGGTGAACTGGAACTTATAAACACAACAAAAACTTTGTTTCAAGCTAAATTTTACTGCTAATACAAATAAAAATGATTTATTAACCCTAGAACTGTCCAGTGAATTTTTCTGCAGTGTCCTGCCATTTTAGCCTTTTTCACTGGCTTTTTGAAAATGACAAGATTCCATACTAAATGAACTCAGAGACCCTAACATGTATACATTTTCTGAAAGTACATTGGATAAGATTTCTTATGGTATAGAAATAATTTATTTTTATATCATGTATGTTGACACTGACCTTGACCTTCACAGAGTGAGTAAAATTTTACTACTCATCTTCTGCATTCAAACCACTCTTACACTTTAAAACTTGTTAAAACTATCATAAAACCAAAATGTTCAGATACTAGAAGCAATACTCTTTTAGAATATGTAAAATTATATGTATTTGTTTGAAAATTGTAATTTTGGTGAATTTTTTTCTTTCATAACCTTCAAAATTTTCAAAATTAGCCTTTTTCCCTGGCTTTTTGAAAATGACAAGATCCCATACTAAATGAACTCAGAGACCCTAACATGTATACATTTTCTGAAAGTACATTGGATAAGGTTTCTTACGGTATAGAAATAATTTGTTTTTATATCATGTATGTTAACACTGACCTTGACCTTCACAGTGTGAGTAAAATTTTACTACTCATCTTCTGCATTCAAACCACTCTTACACTCTAAAACTTGATTAAACTATCATAAAACCAATATTTTCAGATACTAGAAGCAATACTCTTTCAGAATATGTATAATTATATGTTATTTGTTTGAAAATTGTAATTTTGGTGAATTTTTTTCTTTCATAACCTTCAAAATTCGGTCACGCCAAAAAAAAGAAAAGGGAAATTATACTCCATTTATCATTTAATTTAACTGACTTAACAAATTCCTTTTCTGAATTAATTCAATCAATACTTTATTACAAAAATATTTGTGAAAACATAGACCACAAACATGAATGTCTTTGATTATTTTTCTTTTCTGACTAAGACCCTAGTCGGTCTGATGAATGAGGTGAGGCTTGAGCGTGGCACTCAACTTTGCGAGCAGGACACCAGTGTCATTTCTGTTTTTGTCTTTGATTCTGTCACAGCAAACAAAGGCAAAGCTGTTCTTTTTGCCTTCCAATAACAACATCTGATGCACAGATGTATCTGTGTATAGTACTGTATAGCAAGACACATTGAATCCCAGGAGTTTGAACCTTTTGCTTTCACCAACATTCAACTTTGAGACTGTTGTTAATTGTTCATCATCAAAAATTAAACTTTAGAAATTAGTAGGCTCTGAACACATGTCCAAATTTATATTCTGACAGCAAACAGGATTTCTGACAATATGATCTTTTCTGAGTCTGTTCTGCTCTATATCAATGAGGTACCAAACAAATTTGTCAGTAAAATCTCATCACTATGACCGAGAGGTGCAGTGCTAATTTCGTCAATTTATTTGACTCTTATGAATTATGATAGTTCTATGTCATGTCGACCTCACTGCTACTATCATTGAAAGTCCATGAAATTATTATTCTAAATTGGTCTACAATTAAAATAAGATGAAGATATCCAATGTTAATTTTCCTATCCGTATGGACCCTCTCCAGCGCCAGACATTTTGGCAGTCAGAAAAAATTCCGAAAATTTTCACTCGGCTTTATTCACTAAATAACACTCCATAAGTGCACGTTGTCAGTTGTAAAAATGACAACATAAGAAAACAGGAAGGAAATTCATTTCTTAACAGTGACCTCCCCTTACTAAACGCAAATAAAATCATTCGCATTTTTAATGACGATTTTACTAACGGGACACCACAGAACGGGGGATAACGGCCGACCATCGGCCGTAAGGACAGTTCTAGGGTTAATAAAGAATATTTTAAAAACAAAATTAAGAACTAATTATTTTATTTACAGCATTGATCCTGAAAATAAAATCATTACTAAAACAAAGACTTAAGTGCACGACGCGAACAGCGGAATTGAGGTCACAAAATGTGGGGGTAAAATGCATTTTGGGGACTGGGACAAATTAAACCACACTTTGAAAATTCATAACTTTAAAACTACAAATCCTAAAAATATAATCTTGGTGTTAAAATTTATTTAAAAATCAGCTCTATTTAACTGTGTTATTAGTTATTTATTTTGTTTAAGTTGAATTTTTTACCAAAGTGCCTAGACTGTTACTGTTACCTACCATTTTTATGTGATGTTTATAGTACGGTTGAGCATCAGCAGGTAGTTTCTTAACGCATCTTAAAAGATATCTATATAACTGAAGCGGTGATTTAAAAACAGACATTTCTTAAAAAAGATTTAACAAGAGCAACTTTAAAAGGCAAAAGCTAAATACTAAGGTTAAGTTATTGATTTCAAGTTTAAATTTCAAGAAAACGTAGCTTAACCTTCGGATGAAAAATTGAAGACAAGTAACTTCCCTTTGAATTAAATTTTGTTAAATTGGTCTATTTCGCTCTTTATGATTATTATAAACTTCGTTGAAGGTATATTATGCAAGCAAGAAACATTTGTTTTACAAATAAAATTCAATTTGATATGTTCTAGAGAATTAAATAGTATTATAAATATATGAAACATAGGCCTATAGAATTTTATCAACGAAGAGGCAAGAAAATACGGAGTATCCAGTTACCAAGTACGCAAATGCTGATGGTAAATGTAAAATGTAAATGCTAAAACTACGTTATAAGCTATTTTAGAGAATGCTATAACATTCATATTTATTTCTTTGTGTAATATTTATAAGACTGTTAATTTTCAATCCACACAAAGCTTAGTATTTCATGATTTATATTTTATTTCCCTGGTCAATAATTTGTTTCCAATTCTTGGTGTACTCGGTCAAAAGCTCTTGATTTTGCTAGGTTCATCGTCGCAATTTATGTAGTGTCGGCAAAAAAACTTGTGGCGACCTAAATATCACATGTTATGATTGTTAGCGAGTTTTCTGTATTTGCTGAAGTATTCTTCATTCAAGTTTTATTTCCTTGACATCAGAGGTGCTATCGCATCAACAGATTACATACAACGATTTTTTATTAGTTGATTTAACTATAAAAGTTCGTTCAACTATGACTTTAGATCAACAGACAAAACAACACTTGGAAAAAGAATTGCTTCCGTTCCTCACACCATCAGCTCGAGCTGATGTCAAGTCCATTGCAATTAGGTATTTCTTAGAAATGACAGGTTCAAAAGAAGGTAGAGAATTTATAGCAGAAGGAAATTCGTTCTTACCTGCCATTTTATCTTTGACATTGGACTCCCAACATGATGCAGCCAAAGATGCATTTTTGACACTTATAAACTTGACATCTGAAGACACCATTTCATGGAAATTAATGCATAAGGAAGATACGTCCATATTCGTGTTGGACATTTTACACAAGATTTTGAAGCCAGATTTCTTATTTGCAGATGAAGCTTCTAGTATTATATCAAATATAACAAGATTGCCCTCATGTGCTAAACTGTTGGCAGAGCAAATTTTAGCTGAAGATTCAAAGGTTACAATGGAAAAAATTGTAAATGTTTTATGTCAAGTGAACTACAATAAAAATGCGAATCTTCATTATCTGGGACTTATATTGTCAAATCTCACACAAGTTCCAGCCATACGGAAAATTATAATGGATAAAGATAGGTGTATAATACAGAGAATATTACCGTTTACTGAATTTACAGAATCAACTACAAGGAGAGGAGGCATCATTGGTACCTTAAAAAATTGCTGCTTTGAATATGGTAGTATGCTTACCTAATTTAAAAATAATTGTAAATTTAAAAAATCTTTAAGTCTGTATTATTTCTTAAAACTAAAACATTTCCAAAAGACTATTCCAAAATAATATATTTTATCATATAAGCACAACTGCATAAGTCTTAAAAAGTGACAGATTCCTGCCTAAGTATTAAGTGCTAATTAACATTTATTATTTAATTGATACTGGAAGTCACATGCCTTGATGGACCAAGTCCAATGGAAGCTACTTCATAGATTGAGACCAACCCAGACCTGCCAACCATTCCGAAATTACAACTGATTCCGGAATTCCGACAGGAACTTTTGAATGCACATTTTTCTATTATAAAATTTTTCATGTTTAAAATTCCCAAAGTGCCCAAAAAATAATAATAAAAGTCGATAGTATAAGTATAAGAGGAAGTGATGTATTCTGATGATGCCACTTCCTTGGTTTTTTCCTAATGAAACATGATCTCTAACTCTTTCATCATATGCCATCCGATCTAACATTATTCATTTTACCAGGTTAATTTTTTAAAAAACTCATTTAGTTGTTCTGTGACTTTAAAAGTGAATAAAAATTTGCTTCAAAAAAAGCTTTTCAAGTTACTGAGCTTGAGAGTATTATTATTTTTTATACTAAGACTAAACAAAAAAATATAATACAACATTCATTGTTTTTGAAACAGTATTAGTATTAGTCTTTAGAAAACCATCGGCCATCACCCTGTGGTGAAACATTACCAATCTGTTCCCGACCCAATTATCTCCATTAAAAGTGATGAATTCAATTTCAATGATAACAATAAACTTAGTAAAGTAAAAGTAATGAATCTACATCTTTTACTGTAATCAATTACTTTTTAGTAGGAATTGGCAATTCAGTTTTATTTATGAGATCAAATTTTTTTTATTTACCACCCTAAATAAATATATAGCCATTACTTATCTTTAAATGCCAGAGTCAAAGAAAAATTACAATGAAACAAGGGCAATCCTTACACTTGCGGCTAAAACTGATACTCTTTCTAACTAAATTTTTTTTTAAAATATGCATTTAAAATCAATTGTAAAGCTAACTTCAAATACTTCAATGGACCTAAAATTGGCCACAAGAGATGCTGGGAAACTGAATTCTGTGCATCTTCTGTTCATTATATATTTTGTTTAAAAAATGGATATTCTGTTATGTAGATGTCTGTATGTACTATGTACTGTAAAATTTTCCAGCAATGTTTTTATCATATTCTGTGGTGTTCTGTAGACTCTTAATCTTAAAATATAATAGAGGTAACTTATTACTTTATAATTTAGCATGCAGTTCTTAAACCAGCGCCCCAGGGTGCAGCGCGCGGACCCTTGTACATACATTTTTTGGTTGGCAGGTCTGACAACCCAATTACTTTACTTGACCATTTAAAACCCAGTAATTCTAATAATTAATTTATAAGCCATTACAGCCATGTCATGTCATAAATATTATTAATATTATGAATGAGACTGTATTATGGTCAAAACAATAACTATTCAAAATAAATAGTGCACTATTTTTGTTGCTCATTTGCAGACTACCACAGTTGGCTGCTCAGTGATGATGTGGACATTTTATCTAAACTCTTGCTGCCCCTTGCTGGTGGAGAAGAGTTAGATGAGGATGAGATGGAAAAGTTACCAGTTGATCTTCAATACCTGCCACCAGATAAGAAGAGGGAATCTGACCCTGACCTTAGAGCAATGCTAATGGAATCAATTATGCAGGTGAGAACCAGATTTAGAATCTGAGTGTGTCTTTTTCCCATAAAATATATTTTAATCATCTTAATCTTGATTAAAAAGTAAATATTTTAGTCCATTGTCTGCTTTTGTAAAAGGAAATTCATGAACAATATTTTTTTTGCTGGGGGGAGAAGGTTTGTGGGCGGTGGGGCAAACAGATTCTACCTCAACATTCAAATGAAAGATTTTTCTTAAAATGTTTTTATTTCAAGCAGTTCTCCATTTTTATTAATTATGCATCATCACAATAACTTGTTTCCATTGCAGCTCTGCGCCACAAAACAAGGCAGACTGTACATCAAGCAAAAAAACGCTTACGTCATTTTGAGGGAGCTTCATAAATGGGAAAAAGATCCAAAAGCTAAACTCATTTGTCAGAAACTTTGTGAACTGCTGATTTCTGATGAGCCCGAAGATGGAATGGAAGATTTGCACAAAGTTGATGTTCCTGTTCATTTACAGGAAAAATTTGAACAACTTGATCTTGATCTCTTAAAAGACTTTTCTGAAGAACAGGAGAAGAGCCCATCTGATCCATCTCAGTGAAAGGACATAAAATATATTAAACAAATTTGTGCATTCAAAACATGATTTTAGGAATCTCTGAAGCATTTGATGTAATAATTTTCTCAATGGAAATGTTTGGAAATTCATGTTATTATTTGCAAGTTATTTTTCTTTTAAAAAATAATAATTCTGAATGAAATTTTTTTTTTATTTTGCTTATTGTTAAGGCCATTAACATAACCATCATAGCCAGAATCGATTTTGTATGTGTGAATGCTACTTCAGACGTAAATAGTGACTATCAAAGTCAATTAAAACATGGACAGCAAACAAATATAAAGCTTAACGCTTAACTAAACAGTATGTACATATATTTATTTTTTTTAAAGTCACATCATATTACAGCAAATAATAAAACACATTCTTGCAACAATTAAGATTCACATAAAAAATTCATTCTTCAGCCTTCTTCTTCTATAAATAGCATTTATAAAACAGGACATTCAATTCTATGTTGAGATCTTTCGAAGACAATCATTTATGAATTTTTTAAGGAGTTTTGTCATTCAAAAATAACAAAATAGGCCATTCTTTTAATACCAATACTTGTATTTGAAAAAAAAAGTGTTAATACTTATAGAAAATACAATACACTTGATGCCCATCTGTAAAAGATATTTATGCGGCATGGCATTATTTTGCAAAGATGGTCAAATATCACACATACTATAGAACACTGCCTACACCATTACTGACACACCATTATTTACAAAATTAATCATTAAACACTATACAGTTGGATCAGGTCCATTTGTGACAGTTGGTTCTGGGCTGTGTTTCTGCAAGAGAAAAATAGCAGTGGAAATAATCTTTAGAAAACAACAATATTGTAATTGGAAATAAAAAATATTTTTTAATTACTTCAAACTGATTATTTTACCAACACTTTACACTAAATTCTCTAATAAAATGATTTTACAAAGTTTATTAAACATACTAATTTTTAGAGCAAAAACATTTTGTCGTTTAAACAAACTATTTTTGAGGTAGAGCGATAATATTTCGTCCATTAGAAATAGCCAGTACATAAAGAGCACAACACTGTCTACTGCGTTGCACTCCTTTCTAATGACATGACAAAACAAACAAAAACTGGCTCAATACAAAAACCCAAAAAGTGTTTTAATTGCTTTAAATTTTTTATCATTTCCTTTCACTTTGACTGGTAATTTTCTTTTTTTCTGATGATAAGTTTAACAAAACTTTTAACAAAACTTATCTACTTATGCTTCATATTTCAATAGTTTTATTTCATTACAAAAGTAAAGGTGATTTATAGAGGGACTATTTGCTAGTGGGAGTAGAAAATCTTGTACAAATTAACCTTAAACTTAAATATAATGTTCATTAGGATAAACTAGAGCTAGAACTTAACTTAAAATATTCTCACAGGAAGCATAACCTATTTAATTATTTACTATGTCTATAACTATGAAACAATGTTACTCAACATATGTTGAAGGTTTCATGAAATGAGTGCTCATAACAGTTAACTCTGCACCATGAGTACTATACATAAACTGACCTCTCCTCCCCCAACTCCCTTCTATCTATTTTCCACGCATTGCAAATTGCAGAAGAAAACCATAATAGTGAATATATTAAAATTAAAGTTTAAATTGACAAAGCGTGGTAATGCGCGCAAAGTCTCTATTACCAAAGCGCGCCTCAATAGAAAGCTCTTTAGAAATGAAATTACGGAAAATGAAAACTCTTCAAAGTGTGAAAAAAGATGTATTCAACTTCCGGCTTTCCCTTGCTAGATTTGCGAAGTTTTTTTTTTATAGTTTTTACTGGGTTTTTTTTGAAGATGCGAATTTGCTATACTTTATTATAATAATAATAGCACTAAACTACAGGTAAAATTAGTATCAAACTCAAGACAGTCATTTAGATACGTAAAATAGCTCTTCTTATCCTAACAGATGAAGTCAGTATAACTATAATAATATAAATACATTTTCAGCAATTTTTTAAATTTCATAACAGTTGATTGCAATAGGAAATCTTTAAGGGAATGAGGCGGAAGTTTTTAAAAAAACCTATGCGGCTTTAAATGTTAAATATATAGATGAAAAATCACACATGAAAGCAAAATATTTTTTGGTTTACTAATCCTTTAAAATCCAAATATAGATGGATGTTAGTCACAATTGCATTGGGTGAAGCATATAAATTTTTGGCCAAAAGGCTTTCCTGATAAGTACCTTTTTTTTCTTCTTGTCCTTCTTTCGTTTTTTCTTGGAGTCTTTCTGGTCATCTTCTTTTTTAGGGCGTTTAGTCTTTTTGGTTTCAGGCTCTCCTGTTCCACTGTCTGCTGTGGATAAACTTAATGCTGCTACGAAACCATTACTTTTTTTTGAGTTTGCCCCAAAACCAACAGTTAATTCATAAACATTTTTTTGGTTCTTTTGAAATCAAAATATACTTTAATACATCATAATTTTATGGCATGTAAAATTTTATTTAATAAAAAGATTTTACTTTTCAATAACATTCTGTCACAGTAATCAAATGTATTACTTACATTCAACACAAAGTCGGAAAAACACTTACTCTGAGCTAATTGTAGTGCACTCCCCTTTTCTGAATCTTTGATCTTCTTTTTATGTCTTTTCTTCTTTTGTGTCATTTGATTCATGATCTGATATTGCTCTGGAAGCTAAGGAACCAGGTTAAATTAAATTTAATGTTAATTTGATTTGAGTCAAATAAAAGGCGCAGAATTAATTTAATTTTTTTCTTTACAATATTGACAAATATTTTTGTAAAATGTAGAATAAAATATTTAGCTAAAAATAGGAATAATGAATGTACAAAGAAAAGTAAGAGTAAACTTAAAACAAAACCTACAGGCCCTGGATGTAACCTGAAACCAGATAAAGCTGATCCTGATAATTGTGTGAGTTCCTTTCCTGTGATTGGAGCTTTATCTATAAGTGACCGTAATGAGCTGAAATTCAAAATATAAAATATAACATATCTCCATTTTTGAACATTATAAAATGTTTTTAAATTCAAAGATAAAGTCTTGACAAAGATAAAAAAAAGCAAACCATAATTTAATGGTTTTACTTCATTAACATAACATGCAATAATGACTCATTCCAGTTAAAGTAAAAATTCTGAAAACTGAAATTATTTTATGTTTTAAAATATTCTCTATTGCACACAAAAAAAACAACAAAAATAAACCTAACCGGAAATTAACAAACCTGTTGTCTTGACCTCCAGGAGAGTCAATATTTCCTGGTAAATGAGGAAGGAATGCACTCAATTCTTCTTTAACTTTTTTATTTAGAAATCTGTTATATGAGTGCTCCAGGTTATAATAATTAAGTAAGTTGGTGCTCCCTGTAATCTCAGCTTCATCTGTGTTCAATGAAAATATTTTACAGTGTTCTGTGAACTAGTATATTTTTGAAAACATACAATTCGAATAAGACAATGCTCCCTGTAATCTGACTAAACAGAAAATATTTCACTATATATTAGGGCTATTAATGATTAATTTAAATGTAATCGTTAACTTTTGAAAAATTAAAGCCAAAAATTAAAATTTATGATGTCATAAGTAACACTTATTAAAAGTTTTTGTTGAAAATCTATATAACACTGGAATTTCTCCTTTACATGTCATCTTTTAACCAACTACCCAAAAAGACAAGTGTGTTGACATTATTTGGTTTAAGTGATGAGCGGGTCTAATTGACAATAAAACCAGTCGCGCTAACAACCATTCACATGGAACTGAGGTAACAGGAATGCACAAAAACAGTCTCAGCAAGAATTGACATTATCAAATATCAGTGTTCATTATGTTTCCACAATTGTAGAGGGTTGGATTCAGGAACTTTCATCTCCATTTTCTAACGCAGTAATTTATCAAAAGAGCTGTTATCACTTTCTGTCTCTGAGTCAGACTCCATTACTGCCATTAGCTTAATATTCAGATATATAAATAATATGTATACATCTCATCACTGTCAGTCAAATTCGTCTATTGAATGCTTTTTTAAAAATTTTGATTAGTTGACAAGGCACTGTGATTTACAAAACACTAGAGCTAGTAACGATTAATTGAAAATTAAAAGTTAACTTTTGAAAAATTTACTATTAATTTCATGAATTAATCGTTAATTTCGATTAAAGCCAAACATCTCAAGGCCAGTAACAAAAACAGCTAACTGACAGTTTTTATTGAGCTATTTCCCCTGTCTCAAAGACATAGAAAAATGATATTTTGAACATTTTTTAACTGCTATGTTCATCAGCGATACAGATCCTTTGATCTGGGCTATATATATTGTTTATTAATTATTTTTTAATAGAGTAAAAAAATATATATATTCTTAAATTTTAATTGATAAAAATTCAATTAAAATTATTTAAATCGATATTTAATGGATAATATTTTTAACAATTAATCGTTAATTTCCGCAGCCCTACAAAACACATTTTATTTTTACACCAGTCAAGGCTGTGTGACTATTAATATTTCAAGAGTAAGAGTTATTTGATAGACATAGCAACGATACCGGACATGCACATAGAAGGCATTTGACTTTAAATTACCATATCGATTTTAAATCTGACGTTGTTTATTTGGTGTGCATTGGAAGAAGGGTACAGTGAGTATTGTTCACCCCTATATTCAATTGAATATAGGGGTAAGTCTTGTGTATTGTTTTGAGAATAAAGGTGGTTTTTAATTTAAGTTTAAATATTGTACTATTTTCACTATTTGGGGATTTAAAAAAAAGTAATAAAATTAAATCTGCACATGATTTAAAAATGATTATTCTAATCTCAAAGGGCCACATATTTTTCAATTTTGGCATTTTTTTGTCACTGAGTAGCTAAAATGCCTATTCCTTTATATCGCCCCTCCCCCTCGGTCTACCGATATGCATATTTGCCGATATATCCAATATTTGTTTGCCGATATGAGTAATTGTTAGGAAAAATAACAGTGGTCATATTTGATGATGTCATTCTTAAATTTATCAAACATAATTATTTATTATGCATTTTTGCAGGCATTACCGAATTATTTTTTTGCCATATGAGTATTTGTTGGGACAAAAAACCAACGGTCATATTTTGACGTCATTCTTAAATTTATCGCTCGTAATTATTTATTATGCAAGAAATCAAGGAGTTTCTCAAAAGCAGTGAAGCAGAAAGATGGTCCGAGCTGAAAGTAAACCACCCAAAAAGCCATGCATTCTTTAAACTCCCCTGCCAATCTCAAAACATCATTTTCTAGCCACAACAAAGTTAGGCAGCACATGTTCCGCAAACTTCGAATTGGAGAAAGTGAAATGTGCCCCTGCCGGTCAGCTGCAGAAAATGCGGAACATTGCTGCAAAACTTGCCCTCTGTACCACCATACCCGAACAACCATTTAGCCCCAGGAAGCTACCCTCGACGATAAACTATATGGTGGACTGAACCAATTGACAGCCACAGCGTAGTTCATCACAGATATAGGCCATGTGGTCTAAATCCTCCTTCAAAAGATTTTGAGAACGCAGAACAAGAATTTATTATGCATTTTTGCAGGCATTGACGATATTTTTTCGCCATATGAGTATTTGTTAGGACAAAAAACAGTGGTCACATTTGATGAGGTCATTCTTAAATATATCACTCATAATTATTTATTATGCATTTTCGCAGGCATTGCCAATCTTAACTATATTTTTTTTCCATATTAGTGCCGATATGATTATTTGTTCGGAAATGTCAATAATTATGAAATATCGGTGACGTCAATATCAGGAACCTTACACCATATCCATATCCCCCCCCCCAAATTTGAACTACTTTGTGTACCCAGCCGCCTCCTTTGTCACATGGCATAGCAACAAAGATGGCGGCTGGACAATGCTATATAATATAATAGGTTTCATCAAGCGGACCTTTACAGTTCATTACACTTACTCTCAGACTGCCTAAGCCTATGAAACGAAATTATTGAAATTGCAATGGTTAATGGCTAATGCCACTAATGACAATAATGGAGCTCACTTTTCTTTCTATTCATCAATGTCCACTCAGACTCAGTAGTGAAAATAAATTATAAATAATATAAAATAACTATATCAAAATTAGAAGTAGAAGCATTCAAAAGGTCTTATTTTTGTAACTTATTACTGAGCTTACTTACTTACTTCTAATTCTTTTGACATCTATTATTAATAATAATAATAATTATAATGGTAAAAGCGAAGTATGTCGACCGTGACGTCACGGTCATGGCGGCCTTCTTTGTTGTTATAGCACGTCCTTTAAAAAGCTTTAAAATTAAAATTCTATAGTCTATTATAGTCTATAGCTATTACTATTATACTTATACTAAGCTTGTTAACGGTTAACCGGTCCTCAGACCAGGACCGGTCATCTTTAAACAGGACCGTAGGACCGTGTAACCCAAAAGAAAACAACAACAACAAATACCGATAACGTAGTAAAAAAAACTAGTGAAAAAAACAACACAAGCGTCAAGCGGTAACGCGCCTCTCCCTCTCGCTTTGTCGCGGTGAGTAAAAGCGATACCAAGATCTAGCTAGTTAGTTGTCGAGCCACTGTGACTGTACGAGAGCTAACACATTGCGCGTTTGATGTCAACACTCGGCTTACTATTACTACTATTAATGTGGTAATCAAATGCCTTTGACTAGCAGGAAAACTGTCACTAAAAGACCGAACTCGAATTTGTGGGCCGATTAATCGCCCGGTATCTTTGCTACGTCTTTCAAATACCTCTCGTAATATAGTATAGGTACATGTACTTCACTAAGCGGCCGGTCATCTTTATTCAGGACCGTAGGTCCGTGTAACCCAAAAGAAAACAACAACAACAACAAAAAAAAAACAACCTAGCGATAACGTAGTGAAAAAAACAACACAAGCGCCACGCGCCTCTCCCTCTCGCTTTGTCGGGGTGAGTAAAAGCGATACCAAATTCCAGCTGGTTAATTGTCAGCCACGAGAGCTAACACATAGCGTGTTTGATGTCAACAGCAGACAAGGCCGAGGCTGTTTCTATTTACACTAATTATAGTCTGTTTCTTATAAAGACAAAGAAAGCTATAAAAGCATATAACCCCGTGACCTATCCGCATTTTCTGATCACCGGTTTATAGTCTGTATCAGTTCAGGCATTCAAAAACTTATCGGCGCACGCCGCTTACTGAAGTACATGTACCTATATTACTAGAGGTATTTGAAAGACGTAGCAAAGATACCGGGCGACTAATAGGCCCACAAATTCGAGTTCGGTCTTTTAGTGACAGTTTTCCTGCTAGTCAAAGGCATTTGATTACCACATTAATAGTAGTAATAGTACGCCGAGTGTAGCTCAAACCCTATTTGAACAGAAAAAAACGGGGAGGGGGAACGTGTGCGTCGCAAAATTCAATTATTCTGGCGAGTTGACGATCGAAAAATAATTTTTTTTAAAATAAATTCCATTCTATCATAGTTTACTCCGTAGCTTTATAATTTTATTATATTATTAATTTTAATACGCGAGTTGATCGGCATCACACACAAGAGAGGTAAACATGACGTCACAACGGACGGGGCGGGGCGAGGCGTTGGTTTTTGAAACTAATGAAAAAACCTTGCTAACTTTAACGAACGATTGAACCTGTCCTCTTATTTAGACCGGTGAACTACGAGTACCCAAAATAAAATATAAAAAAGACAATTAACCATCACTGTTTAGTTAATTTTTTGGATT
>MUZC01004640.1:193716-221573 GCA_002072015.1 Radix auricularia | reverse complement strand
CGCATCGTCACAAAAGTGTGACCCCCCTCCCCTCCCTAGGTGCGTGACGTCATTTATGGACGGCCCCATAACATTATTTTATTGAACAACAAATCAACAACACCCCATAATACTATCCTTCATGTTGACAACTCTCAAGCAGCCACTTACTGCTATATTATTTTTATTAAAAACCTAACCCATGGGCATTTTATGAAATTTTAGTTTAATAACGTCATAAATCTAATTTATTTTATTAATTTTTTTTCATCCATTGATTTCCAGTAACAATTTTAATTAATTTTGGTGCGCTGCTGGTTTCTAAATATAGTAGCGTCATCGGGATATAAATTGCAAATTATATATATCTATTAAGTGTTTTTGGTGCGCAGCTATCTAAAAATAGTAGCGTGACGGACAGGACAGACAGACGTGACAGACAGACGTGACGTGACAAAACATTGATTGAGAATTATATATATTGATCTCATGATATATATTTTCTTTTAATAACTAATTAAATTTAATCGAAAGTACATACAAAGAAAATTGAAGGCAAAGTATACCATAACTTGATTATAAAAGACTTAGTAGGCTTATTTAGTATTGTAAGTACTGCTAGATTAGACGATGGGTGTGCCCTGGACTGGATAAATAATTTACCTCCAAGCTCCAGTGGATGAAAAATATTTCTATTTCAAGTCACAACTAATAAAATATGGATATTAATTGGTTAAATAATTGGTAGTTTTAAAACCTTTGAATTCAAATATGGCAAATACTTGAATTTTGCTCATCAAGGTTAAGTAACCACTTAAATGACAATGTATACAAAAACAGTGAGCAGTAAAATACTTTCTCATCCCAATCATACTAATATATTTAGATTTTAAAGTGCTTTCATTTTATCATACAATCATACAATATTAACGCCTGTCATGAGTCTTGAGTAATACTTCTAAATGTTGTTGATTTCCTTTTTAGTCACTACCTAATTAGAATTTCTTTATTAAATCCTTTATATTAACGTGTGGTGTCTGAGCCGTGCAATTGACCGACCGTACGACCGACCGACCGACCATGCCAAAAAAACTTTGGATCGATTTTTAACCCACTTTCTCGTAAGCTAGCGAGCTGAAATTTTGCCAATGATCAAAATGATGTAACACAATTTCAAATCGATCGATGGACAGTAATTAAATTTTTAAATTATTTTATTTATCTCTTTATATCATGCTAATTTTTTTGAGATAGAGTGTTGTGGTGCGTAATATGTTCAACAACCTTTCATGTCGCGCATTACATTGACAGTACTTTTTAAAAATATATTCACGATCGGTGCGCATTATATTAAACTCGTTTTACGAGACATAACTTAGGACATAACTAGAATTTTGTATTTTTGGATTGTTTTGTCCTGCGTTTTATAATGAACATCCTTATAGTTATGTCTCGTATATAAGGATTTATAGTGAAAAACTTGTTTTTTTTACGGGATTTTTTAAAGTAGATGAATTATATCAACCAGTTGTAATCTAAGATGCACATTATCCTAAATAATGGCGTTGGGAGATATTTTCAACAAAATAAAGATGTAATTTTGACCTAACGTTCTATAAAAGAATGTATTTGACGCTTTTAAAGTTTAAAAAAAAAAAATTTGTATTTAATTTTTAAAAATAAAAATAAATTCTCTTTTTTTCATTTGCTAAGGCTCATAAACTCATAAACATAATAACTCTGTTATGTGGGCATGGTTAATATAGAGAATAGATACATAATACATATTTCAAAAGTAAACGGAATATACTTTAGAAATAAGATGCATGCCAGAGTTTTATAGAAGAAAATTGTGAGAAAAAATATTTTAAGTATCTATTTCTATTAGGCATTAGGGCTGAAGAAAAAACGACTAATTAAACGATTTATCGTTAAACATTTTAATAGATTAAATTTAATTCAGTGGCGGCGTTGGGTAAGCGCGGGGCCTAGTGTCAGCAATGACCCCGCGGGGCCAGAGAACTAGTAAAGATCGCTAAGCACCAGTATGCTATGGTGTTTAAAAATATGAAATATCTTGATTATTGTGTAATTTTAATACCGCGTGTCACCTTTTTATTAAATTATTACAAGTTCATTATTTTCTCTGGTCTATAAACAACGGTCTATTCTTATCGAAAAATGACGTGCCGGTTACGACGTGATTTAAAGTGCAATTTATTGGCAGACATATTGCAAAATAATTGCAAAAGGATTACAAGAGTGCCTCTTTCGTTTCTTTACAATCGTTTCCAGCATACGTTCTACCACCCACCCTTTGGTTCTACATGTATAGGCTATTAACCAGGACGAGACATGTTCAGGACCGAAACACGAGGCCTACCTAAGCCCCCCTCAAACGCCGCTCCTGATTTAATTTGAATGATTTAAACTAAGGGGTCGTTCATAAAGTACGCCAGCTATTTTTGACCATTTACCACCTCCCTCCCTACTGTCACAAACTGTCACAAATCTCGTACCCCCCCCCCCCCCCCGCGCCGAAAGTACGTCACACGTTCGAACAAAATTATTTTTTACTTAACAAAATAATTAAGATTGAACATAATCGGGCTCGAATTCATGCGAAGGCAAGGATTAGCTCCAGGGGCCTTGCTTCGAATGGGTACCTAACCTGTGTACGCTGCATCGCTTGCCAAACAGATCATCAGTCATGGTCTGTGGACGCAATTATCTCTGCATTGAAAGGGGCGTCTGTATAGATAATCTAGAATATATAATATATATATATATAAATATTTGTACAATGCTGTACAGAAATTTTGAAACAAGTTCAGGTTTAGTTTAAAGTAGATCTAAATGCTCTTTAAAAAAGTTATTTGTCTATGTCTTTCAATTAAATATTCAAATAAATTATGTGCAAAAGTGTAGTTAGATACTGCATGCAGATTCATATAAATAGGCAATACATTTTTGAAACCTAAAATTCACGATTGGCCAGAGCTACAAATCTTTCCGCATCCCATACAAAAAACTTTTTTTTTTTTTTTTTAAGCCGATAGTAAGCGAAGTAATTTTTATTTTTTTTAAATCTTAAATTCCCTAATTCCAATTTGGATCATCATCTAGGTTATTTTACAGTTCATCGCGTGGTTGTACTGAGTCAAAAGATTTGCTGGATCGATATAATTCAAAGACGACAGACGCCCCCATCCTATGCCTATGGCGGATTAAGGGGGAGGGGCTGAGCGGTCTAAAGCCAGGGGCCCCCGACGGTTTAGCTGCCCCAAAACTTTTTATATTTATAATAAACGTGTACAAATGTTTGCACAAACCCTTGAAAATATAAAAAATTTAAAAAATTATAAATATTATTTATACAACTGATCGGTGATCGCGATTCAGACCTGGTAGTGTTAATAATCGATAAAACGTGATTTAATTGGCTCACTTAGAGAATATAGTATAAAGTATAGCTTATATTTTTAAAATTTCTCATTTTAGACAAGCTCCGCTGGCGTGTGGTGAGAGTACAATCGCGTGATGCAACCGGCGTGGGGTTCGATTCCCAGCAGTGGCAAATAAAATTGTTCTTTTCACACTCAATTGCAACGTACCGCAAACACTTCAAACATTTATTACTTCGTGTTCGTTTATTTTTATTTTTTTATTATTAATATTTAGTTACAGTCCTTTATTAGCTGTTAACAATAATTTATTTTAAGGGACGCTGGCTGGATAGGGCCCCCGTTTCATTGCAGCCCGGGGCCCCGTGCAGTCTTAATCCGCCCCTGCCCCCATCCCACCCATACACACAACTCTCATTATTTCTTATTTGAAAATGTTTCCATCACTACCGTTTAGGTAACGGTGGGGGTCAGTGGCGAATTTAGCTTTGTCTGCGTGGGGGGCCAGGAGAATTTCAGGGGGGCGCCACAAAATTTTACTAATATCAGAGCATTGGGTAAATACTAGGGCTGTTAACGATTAATTTAAATTTAATTGTTAACTTTTGAAAAATTAACGATTAATTAATCGTTAATTTAGATTAAAGCCTAAAATTTTAATTTATGATGTCATAAGTAACACTTATTTACCGTTCTGATAAAAATCTAAATAACACTGGAATGTCTCCTCTATATATCAACTTTTCACCAACTACGCAAAAGTGTGTTGACATTAAATTGGTTCAAGTGATGAGCGGGTCTAATTGACAATATAACCAGCAGAACTGAACAATCATTCACATGGAACTGAGGAAACTCAAACTGGTATTCTCAAAATGGTCTTGGCAAGGAATGACATTATCGGATATCGGTGTTCATTATTTTTCCATCATTGTACAGGATTAATGGATTCAAGAACTTTCATCTCCACTTTGTAACGCAGTAATTCACCAGAAGAGCTGTCGTCATTTCTGTCTCAGAGTAAAACTCCATTACTGCCATTAGCTTAATACGCTTTTCATTTGGTTTGATAAATAGGCGAAATTTATCAACATTTTGAACATGCGTAAGTCAACATTTTAAAACCAAAATGTTCGTGTAATCTTTAGGAAATTTATTATTTATCAGCCGCTATTTTTTTTTTGTTTTTTTTTTGACTTCCAATTACTTTTAAGTGATAGGTCGATTAATGGTTAAAAATAATTTAATCCTTAAACTTTTTAAGGATTAGTCGAGAAATTAATCGTTCATTTCCGCAGCCCTTGTCAATACTAATTATTAGCCTACTAATTTAGTAAATTTTCCAAATTAACAAACAAGTCAAACAGAAGAAATAAATATAAACAGATATGTTTTCAACATAGTAACGTTTATTTATTTCAATAGTATATTTATTGATCTAAGAAAGAAATTTATATAAAGCCCTGAGCCTTATTTAAATTCCTTTCTACGTGAATCGAAACGATTTATCGTTGATTAAAAGTCAACGTTCTCACCTAGATCACGTTCATTTGAAATTATTGCCAGTCCAGACAGATGTTCGTTTGTCATCGTTGAGCGCAAATATTTTTTGATGATTTTCAATCATTGCTAACAGGAAGATTCAAGTTAATTTTTATATAATATTGACAAACTACAGAGACCTGATGCCATTTATTTTTCAGTCAAGAATGGCAGAAACTCTTTAAGTCCTAGCTCACTAGATAGTGATGGACGTTGTGATGCATAAAAATCTTTGAAGGTATAATATTCAACGATTGCTTCTTCTAGATTAAACTGTTTGTAAATTTTGCTTACACTTCGAAGAGGATCTTTATTTTCTTCCAACATTTGTGATGGATCAATACAATAGAAATAAATAGCTGCGCCCCTAAAGTCATTAAATCGATTATCTATTTATTTTAGAAGTGTATCCAAGATAGTGAAGTACGTTTCAGATTTAAAACGGTTAGTTGGATCATTAGCCCTTTCATCTCTACTAAGTTCACCTGCCCTACTTTTATTTTCTGCAAATTCGCGTTTCTTTAAATTTTGTTTTTAACATCTAGTTTCGAACAATTTTCGTTAATAAATGATTAGATATCTACTTTCAGAATTATAAAAAAGCTTGATCGCTTCTCATTTCAACAAACTTATTTCTTCCAACATCGATCAATGTTTTTGCAATTGCAATGTCAATACTCTTGAGCTGCAAGTGGCTTGTTAACATGAAAATATCAACCAACTTTTGTACAAATAGCATTTAAAAAAAAAAAAATTAAAAAAATAAATAATAATAATAATAATTTAAATAATAATAATAATATTTTGTTATTAAAGCAGATTGTCCTATGACATCTGCTCTGACATTTCCTTTATGTTATGTTGATGCCCTTGAATTTATATCTTCTAGAGTGGCTAGAACAGCAGAAAATGATCCAATAACTGCATCAACTGCATGATTACTTACGGCCTACGGCTTGCCCATCTTGTATCAGAAAGTCATTTCAGAGTATCTACTGTTGATTCATATTGAGATTTATGATGTTTTTTAAGAGTATGTAGACGTGGTAAACTAGACGTAAAGAATGCATACAACCTTTCAGCTATGCCAAAAACAACTGTATACATCACTGTTTACGGACATTGCTTCGAGAGTGAACAAATTTGAAACATGGGCAGCAATGAACATAGATGGCATTGTGTGAAAGTTTGAAGGCCACTCTTAATTCCAGAC
This sequence comes from Radix auricularia, assembly GCA_002072015.1. NCBI lineage: Eukaryota > Metazoa > Mollusca > Gastropoda > Lymnaeidae > Radix > Radix auricularia. Next base: position 215,435 of record MUZC01004640.1, on the reverse strand, counting down.
ATCACAGATGCGCCATCGTATGCCTTTCCTCCTCAGATTGTGATATCAATGTTTCACTTTTGTAATGTGTAGTTCCGTTAGAATCTTCTCAGCAAATGAGGATGCAGCATTGCTATTTACAAAAGTATAAAAGCATATTAATCTTTCCACAACACTTCCTGATTTTGAAACTGAACGTAAAGTGACCTCTTATCAATTTTAGATATATCAATGGTTCAATCGATAATTACAGAAAAGAAATGTGAAGACTTAACTTTATTATCAATTACTGCCGATAATTGAGATGCAAATGATTGAATTAAATCAATGTGCACATCATGACTTAAATAAATTTCATTTTTCTTTTAAACTCTAGATGACTTTCCAAATTGGAATCATAGTTGGCTAATAAACTTAAGATTTAACAAATTAAATATTTCCAGTATTTCTACAACTACCATCACTAAAGTCTCAAGCAAAACTTTTCTCTGTGTACTCTGAATGGCAAACCTTGTTTTGCTAAGAATCAAGAAAAACGTCACGTCTATCATTCGTTTCAATGTTTCTCTATTCTTTTCCACTTAGCAACGCTCCTGATATTACAGTTTGGAATACGATATTTAGCAAGCCATATTGTCGTATTGGAGTTAAGTGTTGATTAAAATTTTCATGTTTAGCAATCTTTTTTCTGCTCTAGCTACACCTTTTTAGTATTCATGAAGGCGTCTCAGGGGGGCGCCATTTTAGACCCAACTGGAGCGCGGGGGGACCCGCCCCCTGCCCTATAGCTAAATCCGCCACTGTGGGGGTACTGTAACATTACGAGTGGTAATAATAATCTATATTTGTTTCAGACAAATTTTATTTACTGGAATTTATATAATTTAACAACTTATAATTCCTTCCATTGAAAGGTGAGAAGTATTGAACATTTTCTGAAGAAAAGTTAACGCGATTAAATTGTTGTTGAATTCCCATTTCACGACATACACACACACTCAAACTCACGCGCGCGCAAGCACGCACAAGCAAAAATATTAATAGTAATTTATTTTGGAGAAGAAAAAAAATGAACGTATCTTTTACAGAATTAGGTTTGAAGGCGGATCTTGGCCTAAAGTCTAAAGCAACGGAAAAACATAAAATGTTATTAGCAGCACTCATGGTGTTCGGAAATAACAATAATTATTTCATTTTAATTTGTTGGATATCAAACTAAGAAATTATTCATAAGTGAGTCAGATATGCATCAGTTTCCTTTGAAAATAATACCTATTTTAAATCATGAAGGAAAAAAACACCTTTTTATGGGCATATGCTTCCCTGCTTCTGGAATTTATAACATTTGTCAATTTGTTTTATAGTTTATAAAATTTACTAACCGTATCAGACCAATAGCTCGCTCTTATATTATTAATATTTTGACCATAATGTATAAAGTTTAAAAGTTGTGTTCGAGAATATCAATTAATCACAGAACTACGACACTCGTTTGGTGTTTGAACATCATGGTTATGACTATTGCTCGACAATGCCAGGTAAACAAGGATGGATTCAATCCTTAGATCGAAGGCAGCCTGGGAAATTTTTGTTCATTGTAACTCTCATATTTGTTTCACATGGTAATAGATTTCACCTCCGTCGGTTTCAGAAACAACATTGGAAGAAGAAAATCTTTTTTTTTTTTTTTGAATGATGTTACCTATCGACAAAAAAAGCCAAATTGTTCTTAATCTTACGAAATAAAATAGATGCAAAAATGCAGGAATATTCGAACGTTTTCATTATGTTTAACAATAATTGTAAAACAAATGGATAATTTGGCAGAATCGAGCGATGGAGAAACATTGCTTACTAATTGCTATTATCTTCACGTAAAGCCGTATTTGTTAAAAAAATTTAATTGTCATACGAAAATACTCATCAAAATTATATTCAGTTTCACCCCGGGCGATATCTATTGCTATTTCAAGAATAAAATAATAATCAGTCTTCTCAAACTATTCATCTCGATACAGCTTTTAATAATGAGTTTCTGTGAATATACAATACTTCCCCCTCCACCCCCTTCCACGCATTAATTTTATTTTTAAACATACAGAGGTAGTTAAAAGTATGGTATCCAAATCCGCTAAAATAGGCCAATATAATGAAATCATTAAAAAAAATATTACGCTCATCACTGTGGAAGCCAAACCATATCGACTTAATTGGAGAACGAGCGACTAAGTCGCGAGGGACTTTCCCTTAGGCATCATTTGGGATATAGGCCACCCTCATTAGCGATCGAGTCAATTTTCATTACTTTTAAAACATAATTTGTTCCCTACATAATCTTCGACGTAAGACCGTGATTATAAAAGTTTTACTCAAGTGTAATAAATTGAAGCTTCTTTCATCTTCTTATTATAACGTGATAAAATGATATTATCATTAAACGCCCATGAAGTCATTTGAAATGCGACGGCTTGTTTATATACGTGACTTCTGTTTGATGCAAAGAAACTTTCTGGAATGTCCTTTGTTCTAATGGCTTAATTCACAGCCTGGTACGGCGGTGAGCTAAATGTCCGAACAAGGGCTGCATCGGTGGATCATGAAAAGTCAAAAGGCCAAATTTGAAAAATTATGTCTCTCGCCGGTCAAGCACAAAGATGTTGACTTTAACATACATTCATAATTTTATTTTAGGCCTGCGGAAATTACAGATAAATTAATTATCACATGTTGTCAACAATGACTGCCAGCAGAGTTCTTAAGTACAATCAATAACTAATCTTTTTATTGTGTCCGTCAAACAAGCCAGTCAGCCACAAAGTTTCAGCGGACTTAGTGTTTGTTTTTTTAATTATAAGGAAAAAAAATCCATTACCTGAGTGCTACTGTTTGAATTTACAACATTAATGTGTGAACTATTAAAATAATTAATGAATTGTTGCAGATCAGATACAAACATTTGGATCTATATATGCGTTACAATTAATGGAAATTAATCGATTAATATTTTTTCGATTAATCGAAAATTTTATTATTTTTTTTATCAATACCAGCTATAATTTCTTTCTTTTTCAAACTGCTGTTTTTGTGGGCTGTTCAGAAAAGAGATCTTAAGATTTTAATGACTAATAAATAAATTCAGCTATAATTAACTGCATATCTTTCTGCGCATTCTATTAAATATATAATATGATGTACATAAATAAAAACACAAATTTTAAAGTAGGACTAATCTCATTGACATTTTTTAAATCCCATCTCATTTATGATAGATCCGAGTGTAGGTACATGTAGCTATATTAAATTTGTTCGTGTTTCTCATTTTATTGTGGATGTTAACTCACCACCTGATTAACGTATAAGGTGTCATTCCGCCAGTGAACATAAAGATACATATACATTTTCTTGTTCAACAGTCCAAAAAATTGATTCTTATAAAACAAGGGGGCCTACGTACACTATAGGCCTGCATGTATCAATTTAACTGCGCATAAACTAGGATGGGATCAATTGAGAATATAAAAATTGACCTGTCCGAGTTGTGTATCCTGATTTACAACACTGCGTATAAGGGAGGCTGCATCAACCAGTAACACTATTAGACGTGGAAGAAGAGGTAAGGGCTTTGCTCAGCGATTATATTATTATACCTTATCTTATATGTTACAGATGATATGTCTATACGGAACATTTTTGCGCCGAACGCCCTACAATGGATGGAGTCCTGCATTTTATAATCGTTATTCAATGTTTTGTGTGTGTTGGTTTTACCGTGTGTAGTTTACAATTAACCGAAGGGGGTGCTCAGATCAAATTTAATTTGAAGAGATGCACTTAACGGTTGACATTTACTGTTGGGTTTCATGGAGTTCCATGTATACATTCACATTTAGCACTAGAGGAGCTGTTATGGCAAACTACAACCGCGCTGTCTTCTGTTGCCGGGCACCACCGGAAGGGCCAATTCACCAAACGTCCACCATGGTCAGGGGCACATCACCACATGGACATCAGTCTGGGACAACACACCTCACGGACACCCACGATCAGAGGCAGCACACCACACGGGCACCATGACCAGGGGCAACACCCAACGGGCACCATGACCAGGGGCAGCACACCCAACGGGCACCACGATCAGAGGCAGTACACCACACGGGCACGCTTTGTACAGCCAAAGGAACATAAGATGTCATTGCTAGTCTGAAATAGCTCACAACGTGTAGCGGATACTTTTAAATGACCCATAGCTCTAGCATGACGAGAACACTGAATGATATTACTAGGATTATCTCCTCTCATCTTGTACATAAAAGTTCCTCTCCTTTATTTGAAGAATAACGTTTGTCTGGGATATACTTAGTGCTGACACTTATCAACAGATGTCTGTGAAGTATATTTTAAAAAATAAAATGATACGACGAGTTCGAAACAAGGCAAGCTAAGGGAGATAACGCCAAGCTAAAAAAAAGTGTGGGGGTGGGGGGTACCACCAAGCTAAGAAGGTGTATCACCAAGCTAAGGGCGTATATCACCAAGCTAAGGGCGTGTATCACCAAGCTAAGGGCGTGTACCACCAAGCTAAGGGGGAAGGCACCACGCTAAAGAAGATGTATTGGAAAGGAAAAAAATGAAAAACAAATCCTAGAAAGATATTTGAGATGGACAGGACATACCCTCGGGAAAGACAACAGTTTAAAAATACAGTCGGGCCTCGCCTAAAACATCCCTATATAGAATTAATTGTTAGGTCCCGGCCAAATTCTGCGCCTATTAGATTCTACACAAGTTTCCCTAACTTCAAAACGCCGTGAGTTGATTTTTTTCCTGGTCTCTTTGAGTTCGACTTAGCAAGGCCCGGCTGCATATAAATAATTTACAAAATAGATAAATAAATAAATAATAAAAAAATATTTTAAAAATATTTTAAAAAAACAGACAAGCTCTAGAAGGGAACCCAGAGGGTCGAATGTGACGAGGACGGAGACCTTGTGTGTTGGATGAGGCTCACAACATATTATAGGAAAGAGCTCTGGAAATACTGACAAGTGCAAAGACGGAATAGTCGAAGGTTTTGACTGTGCCCCTAGGTTCCTCCGAATTCAGCGTGATGTGTCCGTCGGGTAAACAAAAAATCATGGTAGATAAGAAAAACTGGCATTTATATTAACAGTTAGATTGTGATTAACATCCTTTCCAAATGGGTTTTTCACTATTCAGAAATCTCTTGTTGATTGCGCTTTTTTTTTTTTTTTTTTTTTTTTTTTNGGGGGGGGGGGTAATAATGAATTTCGATATTTTATTTGTGTCTTTAACATTAAACCCTAACTTCGGAAACACAGAGAACCGAGTAGGACGTCATTCAGTTGGACGTCATTCAGTAGGACGTCATTCAGTATGACGTCATCCAGTAGGATGTCATCCAGTAGGACGTCATTCAGTAGGACGTCATTCAGTAGGACGTCATCCAGTAGGACGTCATCCAGTAGGACGTCATCCAGTAGGACGTCATCCAGTAGGACGTCATCCAGTAGGACGTCTTACAGTGGGAGGTCATCCAGTAGGACGTCATCCAGTAGGACGTCATCCAGTAGGACGTCATCCAGTGTGGTATTTTAGTCAAGTGACGTCTTTATTCTATTTACTCTCTCTGTGGGGAAAAGGGGGGGGGGCTGCGAAACTTTTGGCACGCCCTTGGTGATATTAACCTGTAGCTACGCCGCTGCGTGGAATATAATGACTTACATTTATTAAGTTGTAAACTAAGACTTTCATTCTTTTACATTTACTACTACTTCAACATAAGTAATTATTTTAATAATTGTATTTATGATAGTAGTGAGCATGATATTCTGCGGAATGTGGAGGTAAACAAAGTTCTATCCGTTTGTTTATGATATCAATATGCATTAAGTTAATTCACTCTCTGTGCTTCTTTCTATTCTTCTTTATAGATTCAACGCCAGACTTTTGTTTTGCACACATGAATTTCATTATGGTGATTTATATTATGTTTTCCTTTTCAGTTTTCATGAACACTGATCTCCATGAATAAAGTTTATAATTTTACATCGGTTCACTTTAATAGCGGATACTATTTTAATAGGGCTTTTTGATTTGATACAAAATTTGGTTAACGTTTTGCATCTAATTTTTTTTAATAATTAAATATAATTTCTTTTTATTTTTTAATTTCCTCTAGAATGAGTCCCAGGAAATCATGTCTCAGGTGGTCTAGGCACGTTCCGACATGGCTTTTATGTGTCCCGCTGGTTCTCACGTGTTTTGTCGTCATCACGTTCCTCAAGAGAAATTTCGGCTCGGTCCGCACGAGGTCCGAGTTGCTGCCCTTCAATCAGATGGAGAGGAGCCACGCTTCAAGGGAGATGACCTTGACCCTAGTCAGGCGCAACCTTGAAATATACTGGGCTCAAAAGAGGAGAGGACTCAGTGCAATGGAAATATGCGCCGTGAATCAGAGCGACAACCTCTGCGTAAATGTCGATAAGGAAATGTCGATTTTGAGATCCATGGGGTTAGTCCTGGATTTAGTGAACACCTCACTTCCGGGTATAAATTTACCCGACAAAAGAAGACCCGCTACTAATTTCGATCAAATTTTCAAATCGGTAAAGGGGACGCTGTGTTATAACGCTAGCGTGACACATCACAGACGCACCCGGTCTTTGGATCCAACATTCTGTGATAGAGTCTTGAAATTATTACAAGATATGCACCAGGGTGTTGAGCCGCCCCTCTTGGTGCTCTTCACTTGGTGGCCGGACCCTATGACGGACTTGGAGAGGGTCAACCGGAAACTTATGTACGACAACCTAAACATGCTCCGCCCCATTGTGGAGCCCGTGCTGTTCGCTGACAGCCGTATGAACATGGCGAGCGCCAACAGCGCCAACTGGTCCTGCCTACCTATTCCCGAAGCCAACCACGAAGGCGTCCCTGTTTTCAAGAGCCTGTTTCATGCTGTCATGAGCAAGTTCAATGCCACGTTTTATGGCTACGCCCGTGCAACAACCGTTTTCGACGCCTCTCTTATAGAAACGCTGTTGGCGATTAAAGAACGCCACGTCACGCCATCTTCTGTAGCCTCGAACGCAATGAAAACGCGCGTAACCAATGACGCGGAGAGGCCTGTGTCTATTTATGGGAAAGCTATGCATTATTACAAACTAGGAGCCTCGCGCAACCTGCAGTTTCTCAATCGAGACGCCGTCGCTAATGGCAACCACACATGGGCGGACCCGAGAAACTCTCTGGTGTACTTCGTGGGCACGAGACAAGACATGTCGGACGTTCCGCCCTTGATTGTTGACGATAAACACCTGACGCCGTTCTTGGTGTTCAGGGCGAGACAGCGGGGTCACGTGACGGTGGAGGTCAGCTTGACCGTCCTGGCGGTCTACACTTTCAGGAACATGAGTAAAACCGATTGGGGTCGAGAGTTCATCCGCACGCAGCCACGAGACCTAAACTACAACCGGGCATTGGTTGTCAAATACATGGGTGGTTTGAATGCTACGGGGCGTTTTAAGCTGTCTGGGGAGTTGTACGCGAGATATGGCACTACAGGAAGAGTGGTCATTGAAAAAGAGATGATCTAATTCTCAAGCGGTATCCAATCACCTATCTCTGAAACTATTAGACTCTGAACTCGAATAAGTGACCAATCAAGATCTTGCTGGTTTGTGGATGTTACTAAATAATTTCAAATTATGTTTGTGTGTATCATCAAAAACATTCATACCATTTTTGATGGCTATAGACCCAACACAACTCTGGGTGTGCTATAACTAGATATTCTGAGCACATATATTTACATCAGTAACACACACACAAATCATTAGTTCGCCGGTATCATAATTTTAACTTTGAGGTGTATAGTAAGGAGTAAAGGTTAAATGTATTGATTTTGGTGTTTAATGTACTACCAAGGCAAGAGTTCATTGGAGATCGATTAGCAATGTATCTCGGCTGTATTCATCAAGGTTCCTTATCATCGCGGAGTGGGGGTGTGAAGGTGGGCTGTGGGTGTCAAAAGAAACGATTTAAGATAGGGATATAAATAATAAATAAACCTGAGTTGGGCTAGCAGCCAACAGCATCTCAAAAAGGGAGCTTTTTGAGTTTGAGACGTTAGCCATGGTTTGGTCCTGAATGAACACAAGGACCAACAGTGGGCCTATCATAAGGACAAACAGTGGGCCTATCATATACTTCATAAGGACCAACAGTGGGCGATAATAAGGACAAACAGTGGGCCGATTATAAGGACCAACAGTGGGCCGATCACATTTGCCTGCTGATTTTTAAATAACTAAATATCTACTCCCATCAGTCATAGATCGACAACTACGTTAAAGAGAAGACAACCAGACCAAGTTTTAGCTCAACTTAATACTTCAATAATGAAGTATTGATGAAAGCTTTTGCCGCCTTTGTGACTATTTAACACTTTTTAAACAATAGATAGCATGCTAAATTTTATACAATCTAACAAACACACAAAATCCAGCTAACATTATTTATTAAACTGAATTTTTAACATATGATACTGCCTTTGTTTTATTTGACAACCATTTAACATTTCAACGCGCATTGCTATTTCCACACTTAACTTATTGGTAAGGCCACTCATGCATTCCAGTTAAAGACGCAAGAATCTATTTAAAAGATAAACGTAGCTTGTATGCACCGGAATGTCATTCATTATATGTTGCTTTTAGGATATGCATGTTACAAATCGAATGAATTAATAATTATGTTTGTTACTAATTTTATATAAAGCGCTGCGTGTGAGCCCAGTTACTTTCTTTGTGCTAAACAAATTATCACATTATTATTAATATGTATGTAATTTTGATATTAGACAATCAATCATGTTCTATGTTTTATGATGATTTTATTTTTCTATTTTAAAGCATCGACAAATTATTGTTTTCCAATGATCCCATTGCCACCTTTAGTTTTAGACCCATTCATTTCTTGGAAGTAGAAAAATCAATCAGAGTTTCTATCGATTCCTTCTACCCATTCCCCACCCCAGTCATTTGAATTTTTTCAATGAACTTTCTTTGATGGGAATGGTTTGGTTCCTTTTAACTGAACAATTCTTGACGGCACAAATCTTCTGTAATGGGAAGTCATCATCTGCCAACGACCGTCGGCTATCGATTGCCTGCATTCTGATTACTTTTACCACCCCAGTGTGCAATATGATATGAGCTGACGGCTCACCGTCGTCAGACTGGTATTTGAATGAATATTTGTGTTGCCAAAGCCGTGAGGTATGGGGCACGTTAGGGTAGGCGATAATTTCAACAAAAAAATAATTAGAATTTGTTGATGCTTTTGTTTTAGGTTTAAATCGTTAATTCCTGTCATAATTTGGCTCAGTACGCAGTACACAGTACACATTGATTTTATGAACATATTATGAAATTAGAGGAAAGGCGTCATTTATAGGTCTAGTTTAAAGCTAGAAGGTATAGAAACAATTGATTTTATTTTTGAAAAATCTTGCTGAGCTTGTTCTCATTAGTGATACTCGTTTTATTTATTGCTATCTAGAATGGAAACAACAAACATGAATACGGAATCAACCAAAATGTTCATTCAATCGTGTGTCTACTTGAAGTACTCAACTTTTTCTTTTGTATTTTGAGCATCACTAAGGATATGAAGCTGCATCCCAAACCCCACCCATTACATGTAGTTGAACTTTGATTTGCCGTTAAAAATATGGAGTATCTACACCGAGCTGTAACCGGTGCGAGCACGGGAAACGGGAGATCATAAGGCATGGCACACGTCATTTCAGTGGCGAGTAGATAATTGTAACCATCGGCCTCGTAACAAGAATTTAAAAAGGAGGAGAAAATAATTTTTATTAAAGAGATAAAACAAATGAATAATTTTTTGACTAAGAGGGGTTTTTCCCCCTTGTTATTTAGTTGCGACTGTCGGATTGTGCATACTCAGCAAGACCGGAGTTTTAGACTAAAAAATCATGTTAAGCCTGGTCCCTATTGGAATTCAGGACGTGTTAGCGCATTTTCGTATTATGTATCAGTACTTATGTTAGATATCAGCATTATGTAGTTTAATTATCAGTAATTGTGTTTAGATTTTAGACATATTTTTATGAATTTTCTTGTGTAATGAATATACCTGACATTTTTTTTATTTAAAAGTAGGGCTGCGGAAATTACCGATTAATTTCTCGATTAATCGGTAAATGTTTTTATCGATTAAAATTATTTTAATCGATAAAATAGTGATTAAAATTAAAGAATTGTTTTTAATTATTTTTTCCGATTTACTAATAAATAATTAATTATAAATAATAGTTTTTTTTAAAGTACAAACTGCTACATTTAAAAAACAGACTCTAAAAGTGTAAACATAAATATTGACATTATATTGAACTACTTTTATTTAAATATATCTATTAACAATATTATATTTTAAAATTAAATTAAATAAAATACTTATTTAAGTTATGGGCATTTTTTAGAAATGTCATAAAAGGGCACAAAATGCAAAGTAAAACAGCGTAGTGAAAAAAGATGATTATGAGGTCTTAGAAAAAAAATCATAACTATTGAACACTTGGGGAAAAAAAGATAATCTTTATGTTTTTGTTAATCATCAAACAATTTCTATGTAGCTGTATTACTTGTATATTTTAAAATTAATTTGAAATTTTCATCCAAGTGCCTAAACTTTAACGCGTTATTTAACTCATTATTATTTCTAAATATGTTTTAAAAATAACTCAATAAAAAAAATTCTATTGTCTCTTTTTATTACTTCTCTTGAAATTTTCAGTTGAATGACGTCATACATCTGTATTTTTAGCTTAACAAAATTATCGATTAATTAATCGGTAATTTCTCAAAAGTTAACGATTAAATTTAATTTAATCGATAACAGCCCTATTTAAAAGTCATTTCTATACATTTTTAAAAAATTTATTTTCTCTTTAATCTAACTACAAGTCACCACAAATGATGACGTAAAACTCTCTAAACTTTTACACATATTCTAATGACGTCAACTAAAAAAAACAACTAATTCTTTTGCACGCTTTCGCACCACTCTTCAATGCTTGAAAAACTATGTATTCGACTTCCGGCAAGGGCGGCCGTTCCCTGCGCTAGTGTTACCTCTCGATTCGAAATATTTTTTGGTAGTTTTAACGGGGTTTTTTAACGGATCGAGTAACTGAGTGTTGATGCACAAATGGCAGGTCAGGACATACAAAAAACATATATACCTCATGGGTCTAGGACTTATGGATGCTGAGATCAAGGGTGATGACAGACGGACGGACAAAACGGGTGCAATAGCGCATTCGACTTCTCGAAAATGCGCTAAAAAGCGAACTACAATTTAAGAATATGGAAACTTTAACTTTAAAAAAAAAATTTTTTTTTTTTTTAAAAACTATATTCTATATAGCATGACACAAATTGTTTTCTTCAAGTGATTTTAAATTAGAGTTAGAATCATATAATAATTCACAACCGATTGATAACCATTGTAGACTTTTTTTTTATTACAAAAATATCAAGTCGGGTATTACTGAATACAGGTAACAGATTCAATGAAGCATTTATAGTAGCGCTATCACAACTCTGGCCAACGGCGGGGTGGCTTTTTTGTCTCGTCGTTCTGTAATGTCAACAGGGCGGCTCTGTTGTTACCCGCGGACAAAACACTACCGTCGGCCGTCGGGTACGAGATTACCATATCCTGGGAGTGGTATTTTGTTATTCAGTTGGGAGGACCGACTTTGTCTCTGGCACTGAAAGACTCATGGTGTGTGAGGATAGAATACACACATTGAGATAGAGTAACAGTAGCTAGCAGTCTGTCAGATTATAACCACCGTAAGTAGTATATGGTTTTTAAAAATTAATGAAATGACATCGATTTTGTGTTCAATAATTCGATTTTTATTTTACATTTTTTTAAAAGTTGTTTTGGCCCAACTGGATTCATGTACTAGCTATTAAAACCATGCTAATATCTGCTAAATGTTGTATATGTAATCTTCTAATACCAATACAATAAGAGTTAATGCCGTGTTCCTTAGTTCTTTCAAATATTTATGGTTTCTGTTTTGACGTTTCACAAATTTATGACTACATAATAGAGAGCTTGATTAAAAATCTGAAAGGGGCCGTTCATAAATGACGACACGCGATTTTTAGCCCCCCCCCTCTCAACCTCCTCCCTCGTCACGATTAGTCACAAATACTTAGTAACCAACCTCCAATAGGACGTCACAAAGCTTTAACTCCCCCTCCCCTAAAAGTAGTGTTTTTCTAATTGAAAATTAAGCATATTTCAAATCACATTTTTTTTATTTAAGTAAGTAGTTACTTAGTTAGTGTAAGGCTGCACTGTAATATCTTAACTTAACACATGAGAAGCCATTGAAAACGACATTTAATAAATTGAAAGCAATCAAATATTCAAGTGAAAATTTAATTAAAAATCCTCGTTCTTCCTGTCTGGAATTCAGTGGGGGAAAGGAAAGGAAAACCAAAACACTATCAACATAACTTTAATCAAAATGCAAGAGTAGGCATAAACCATGTTTAAGAGTAGAACGCAATAATCTTCTTTATAAAAGGGGCGTCTCTAATAGATATGGTAATTTAAGGCTATTAACTTCAGCTTTTCGAGGTAATGTTAACTTGTTGTCATCAGAACCTATTGCAGGTTTGTAAATTGAATCACTTTGTGCATTGGAATTCTCTTTATACTGACATTCAAAATGTTATCAGAGTGTGTCATTGGGCATAGACCATAAGCGACGTTAAACAGAGTCCCCATTGCCCAAATTCTACAATACCCTGGGGGGGGGGCTAAATAGCCGGGGACAGTTGGGATAAATTTTCTATTGCTTCCAGGTCAAACGAAACAACTGTTTTAAGTAGCGTACTAAATTACGATCTGCTTGGGTGACAGGCCAGTTAGTAATAGTAACAGAAGGTAACAGCAACTTGATACTTATTATTTTAAAAATTACCGTATCACACCCTTTTCTAACCCATCTCCATAATTTTTTTTTTTTTTTATTCTGTCCTTTTTTCTCTCTCTCTCTTTTCATCTCGTTCCGTCCTCTTTTCTCTGTTCCCCTCTCCAACTCTCTTTCATTTTAATCAACCCCCACCCCTTCAACTAAATGTACAATAATTCATAAGTAGGTTTTTGTAAGTTACAAAATCATAGAGCTCTCCAAGACAATAAAAATAATTAATGAATGCTTTACATTTCTCTCCCTTTAATACGCGGCACCGTGAATGCTAATCTATGAGGCTGTTGTGAACACGTCTACATTGAGTTTGACAGGGGTAAGGGGGTCATGTATGCTTGCGCGGTTTAACTGTAACAGGGAGAGAAATGTCTGACATGCCTCTTCATTCACGCCAGGGCGTGCGAGGAAATCGAGTGCTTGACACTTAAACAACGTCCATTTTTTTAACGGTAGCCAAGCTTGGGACTGTTGAAGGGCTATCAAGGGTGGAATAATAGATTACATTGCTTGCTCAAGTAAGACTAAAAATTAAAAAATATTTTGCTTGAGCTGAATATGCTAACCGTATTTGTTTAGAGCAGGGGTGCGCAACCTTTGGGCCATTGACGGCCGCATACAAAAAATTGTATGCTACGGCCGCCAATTTTTTTAAAACTGAAAATCGAAAAGATCATTATAAAAAATTTGCCTCTCGGAATAGTCATAGTGACATATTAATGACGTCATAATAATATATTGTAGGCAAACACAGTGCTTCATTTCAAACAAAAACATTTCAATTTATAATGTCGTATATTTCTACTATATTGAACATTGTCTTATAAACGTAACAGTGTTTTTACGGCATGCATGTCTCACACGTGCAGCATAAGGATATTTTTAAGTGGCCTAAGTACACTGGGAACAAAATAATTGAATAAGTGATAAGCTGGATCACTAACACTGTCCAAGTAACTAAGCAGCCCAGAGTCCAGAAATTAGTGGCTGCCTTGCTCTTGGATGTTTGCTGAGAGTCGCGCAAAGTTCGGGCACTGCTGGAGATTATCAGTAATATTCCTGACGCCATATTAATGTCCTCAAGTTGGTTTCGATATTTGTTAGTGAGATATTTTATTCGTGAAAATGACGCTTCGCACATGTAAGTGCTACCAAACAGCACTAGAATGTTTCTTGCTATTTCGCGAAGCTTGGGACACCCCACAGCTTTTTCCATGTCTCCGGTAGATAGTTTTGTCCTCGAATTTCTTTACAAGTTGTGCGTTATTTTTTAGTTCGATCAGTTCTATTTGGACATCCAATGGGGCACTCTCTGTCTCCCTGACTCTCTGTCTCCCTGACTCTCTGTCTCCCTGACTCTCTGTCTCCCTGACTCTCTGTCTCCCTGACTCTCTGTCTCCCTGACTCCCTGTCTCAACCAAATGTGAAGAAGCAACGAGTCTCATGTTTTCTGAGATCTTGTCGAAATCCTGAAAACGTTACGCGAATTCCAGCAACAGCACTTCGAGGAGGCATGAAAAGGACGTAGCAAGAATTTCATCTTTTCTTATTTCCTGGCTCTCGATTAGACCGGTGAGTTGCGGGAAATGATAGAGATTGAACTGTTGGATATGACTTTGTAGCAGACGACATTTGTCACAGAAATCCTGTACTCTTATGTGCATGATGCAAACTGTTGTTCCTTTGCCTTGCAGAGACTCGTTGAGGAAATTGATATAAAATAACAAATTTACAAGGAAGGCTAAAGATCTTAATAAGGCCTGGTTCTGCAGTGAACAGTCCTTGTTTTTCGTGGCATAAAATTCAAGTATTTATTTTTGTAGCAGCAGAACACGGCGAGATGTTTCTCCCCGAGATAACCAACGAACGCTGGTGTGGTACAGAATATCTTCAGCCGACGAAGCATTTGTATGAATGATTTGTATGAGTCTTGCCTCTCTTCTGGTAGCTCCATAACTATGATACAATTAATCGTTTTCATTAAACGCTTTTTCACTGTTAAGACTGTTATGTTTATTCACTGCTATGTCAAGAATCTGTCTTCATTTCTGGTGCAGCTGCCAGCTAAGAGTGATGTACACAGACATCTGGGTATCGATGTGTACTATATCAGCTACTGAAATCGACCCACGTGTTACACTATTACACAGAGCAAGTACGATATGTGCACATCACATGGTTTCGGCGCGCTTCAATATTACGCTGCTAAACCTCACGGCCAGCCCTCATTAGCTACATTGTATTAATATATATAAACACCCAGTGGTGTGGTTCTGTATGTTTGTAACGTAACGCTGAGGAGCGATGTACGACAGTCTACAGCAGTTAGTTTAGTTGAAACGCTGAGGAGCGATGTACGACAGTCTACAGCAGTTAGTTTAGTTGAAAAATCGTGTGTTGATGAGCGCTGTAAAAATATTTAATATGATGACGTCATTGTTTGGTGTGCATCGGTACGCAAAATACAACCCCTATTATTATTATTAAATAAATACTTTGCGTACATTTCATAAAGTTTAATAATTCGTATTTATCAAAAAAGGACAAGTTAGTTGGTCTTTAAAAAAAAGGTTGGCGCCGTAGGCGCCCAAAAAAAGGGGCGCCGCAGGCGCCACGGCGCCTGGCACAATCTAGTTGTATGTATATGAGCACCAAACACTGCAGCTAACGCTACAGCTGCCGGAGTCGTAATTTCTTTCACAATAACAAGTGCTTAAGAGTGTAAATGAATGTTCCATATTTCGTTTACAACTTTACATAATATATTGCCTCATTGCAAATATTTGACGGCCGCAGATTATTATAATTTAAACAGATTTCCACGGCCGCACTTTTTTGTGTCAACGGCCGCATGCGGCCGTAGGCTACGGCCGCAGGTTGCGCACCCCTGGTTTAGAGTTTAAAACTAGGACCTAGATATCACCTGCGGCGAAACTAATTTTTGAAGTGGGTAACCGCCCCTTGGAAACCATTTAAATATTATGATCAACATGCAATTTTAATGTCTGTGTTCCAAGATCTACACGATTTAGAGAAATTTCAAGCTACACCTTTGGGAGGTCATAGAAAAAAATAAAGGACTTAAAATTCTAGAATGTAACATTATCATCTCTTTCCATATGAAAAAATAAACACATGGGAATTCTCTTTTTTTCCAGTCTGGCATTCGGGGCTTGGAATGGATTTTTTTCAAGGAAAACAATACACAATCAAAATTGAAATATCTAATAATAAAAATGCAAGACTAGACAGGAACCATGGATAAGCGTAGAACGCAATTAACGTCTGTATAGAAGTAGCGTCTATAACAGATAAGATAAAATTAATTTGTGGCCACGAGTTATAAGTTGAACCCTGTGGCCAAGGCCCATCATATAAAGAGGCTTCATATTTTCACTTGGATATGTTCATTAAGGCATGAACAAAAGGAAAACAAATCGACATTACTTGATTTGTCGATATAAGATTCCTCTGATATGATTCACAAGCAGATCTCGATTCCTGGTCATAATAATTTACTTTTCGTAGTTCATTAATGTCTTTTTTTTAAAAACTAATTTCCCTCTCTCTATTTCTGTTAGCGGAGATTTATTCTATTATGATTTAATTATTTTTTTATTGATTTAAATATTTTATGTTGAAACTGTTATTTGAAATACTCTGCTGAATTTATTATTTATTTTGTGAGATGAGTTGTGCCAGACTTGCGCCTCCTTTTTCCATGTCAGTCTGGAAGTGACGCTTGTATTAGAGATTATGATTTGGAAGATTTGTGTTTATCAAAAGGATTGAAACTATAACTCTTTATTTGATTACACTAGATTGTGCCAGGCGCCGTGGCGCCTGCGGCGCCCCCTTTTTTTGGGCGCCTACGGCGCCAACCTTTTTTTTAAAGACCAACTAACTTGTCCTTTTTTGATAAATACGAATTATTAAACTTTATGAAATGTACGCAAAGTATTTATTTAATAATAATAATAGGGGTTGTATTTTGCGTACCGATGCACACCAAACAATGACGTCATCATATTAAATATTTTTACAGCGCTCATCAGCACACGATTTTTCAACTAAACTAACTGCTGTAGACTGTCGTACATCGCTCCTCAGCGTTTCAACTAAACTAACTGCTGTAGACTGTCGTACATCGCTCCTCAGCGTTACGTTACAAACATACAGAACCACACCACTGGGTGTTTATATATATTAATGTTATGGCATCTGTCCGTCTACGAAAGACGATAGATTTATCTTTAATATCTGCTACTCTTGGTGGGGCTGCTGAGACTAATCCTTGAGTGGCAGTCTCTTCTGCATTTTACGCACACAAATGTAGTTGGGCAGTATTGCCTGACCTTTCTCCTCGCTCTTTTTCCAACTGAAGAAGCAGTTGATTACATATAGATTTAAAATTATAATTCCCAAAATTAAGAAGGAGATTTTTAAAATTTTAATTTAAAATTTTTTTTTTGGTCACTAAGGGAAGAAAGCATATGCAGAAAATTGAACCCAAAATTAATTGTAACATATAACACATATTTTTCCATATTCCATTTCAATCTCAACTACATAGGGTGAACATTGTCCTAAAGACGCTTTCATGAACAGACTAAACTAAAATAGTGACTCAAGTAAAGACTCAAGTTATGAGAATTGCAGCTTAGTCCCCGAAACTAAACGCAAACGTTATAATTAGGGCTGCGGAAATTATCGATTAATTTCTCGATTAATCGGTAAAATATTTTATCGATTAAAATTATTTTAATCGATAAAATAGCTATTAAAATTGAAGAAACGTGTTACAAGATGCTGTGGATTTATTAATAAGTAATTTAATTATTTATAATTGTTCCCGGGGCCTAGGGCGTCACTGAGTTGCATGCAACTCGTGGCACGCAAAACTCAATATTCAATATTGAGAACGAAGAAGAAGAATTAATAATAGTTTGCCTTTTTTTACGAACAAACTTCTCCATTTAAAAAAAAGATTTTTCAAGTTTAAACTTTAAAATAAGCTGTTTTTATATTGAAAATAATATCAAAAATTAAACATTGTTAAAAATTAAATGTACATTTCCTGTTTTTGTTACTTCCCTTGAATTTTTTTAGTTTAATGACGTCATACATCTTATTTTTAGCTTTAATCAAAATTATCGATTAATTATTCGGTAATTTTTCAAAAGTTAAAGATTAAATTTAAATTAATCGATAACAGCCCTAGTTATACTTTTATAACTCCGCTCGACATACCAGCAAGTGAATCATCCGCTTTGACAATGATGTTTAGCACGTTCCAACAAATGGTTGCTGATGGTCTTGGTAGGCTACTAACAAAAGCTTAAGACTTTTTAGTTTTTAGCTTTCCAGAATTTAAATTTTCGTTAGCTACATAGGGTTCTAATGTACATTTAGGTACAGTATTACTTTGCATAATGACTTTAAAATTATATTTAAAATATGTTTCCTCTCTACACTGGCATTGACTCAGCAAGGAAGTCTTTGGTTTCTTTCTTTGTAAATTCACATTACATTCTAAAGTATTCTATTATTATAAAAGTACAGAAAATACTCCTAAGGCGTTGAATTTTTTTTAAAGTTGTTTAAATACAATTCCTAGATCTTTAAAAAGACATTTTACTCACTAAATATAATGGCTAATGCTGAATATACAAATCATTTATTAGGAAATCCTTTGAATCCCAAGAGGTTGCGTTGATATATGCTTCTTAATTCCGAAACCCAATAATAGAACATCGGGCTTGAAAACATATGACCTAAAATCGATAATTTTTTTTTTAATGTACGTATCTAGATTCTATTTGCACTGAGATACGTTGTAGGAGGGGGGTAGTTTGTCTGTCGTTAAATTGACTATTCTGTCTCACTATATAATAAAAATCAATACAAATAGTTTTCGACGGATTTAATCTGTCTGGTCGATTGTAGTGAGACGCCGGTCTCAACGCGAGTCTTTGTGCACAATCTGTGCATGGTCATGTCCAAGTTCATAGTTTATCGTCTATGTCAATAGAGGTTTTATGGCTTGGACGTGTCGGCATGCAACCTATGAAGTCCGCGGTTTTATTGGACCTTCCCACCGTCTTTGTGCGCGCTGATACCCTGGAGCATAATTTTTAATCTGCACCTTGTCTTTTGTTTGTACCGGGATTTGGAGAATGCATGCACAGCTTAGTGTGTAAAAATTCAAGAAGGCTCGGTGAATTCGGATTGGTTCGATTCAAATTAAAATTTAAAGCTGTAAATTTGAAATAATAACTTCATACGTTTTATTTTTCCTCTTGTAGGTGAGAATTACAACAGATGGGGTGTGGGATAAATCTGCCTTATGTACTTGTGCAGTGCACATACACATTTGATACAAACTCACAATATTTATATAATTTTATTTGTTGTTAGCAACCCATAGTAACTTTGAAACAGTGGGTATAAACAGGATCTTTGCAAGTTTAGTTAAGTTTCATTTCAAGCGTCTTTCTGTGCCACTGTAGTCGGTATAACCAGGGGTGTTACTAAATTGATCAAGTGGATAGGCCATATTCATTCAATGATTGCACTGTAGCGTAATAAAATGAGAGACCTTTTGACTGGTTTTGACAAACTTGATCTAAGTTTAGGCGAATTCAACACGGGATCTGACATTCAATCAACCAACAATCCGTTTGAGACACCTGAAATAATTAGTACAAATTTAACTACACCGAAAAATAAGCTCTACTACTCTCAGGACAAAAAAAATCTTTAAACTCTTCACACTGGCTAATGTGCCAACTGTCTTAACGTTTTATTTATACTGAACCTATTTTTTTTTCTTCAGATGTTTAGTTAAGGTTAGTTTCTCTACCTAAGTTGAAGGGGTGGGAGTAGACAATAAAATAAAATAGAATAATATTTTTTTTAAAAAAACCTTTGCAAACCCCAAATGTTGTGTCGCATTGGTTGAAGTTGAAGACCCTAATGCTTAGTCTATAGATCGCAACTTTTTTGGTCCTTTCTGTGGCGTGATGTGTGTCAAGTCATAGATCACTAACAAACTATGACATGTAGTAGACAGTAACCATACTAGGACCGCTTTATCATATTCAACACGCCTGCCAATTGAACCTGGACAGGCATTTAAATTACAGGCTATTGACAAGACTCTCTTTATTGTTGTTCTATATATATATATATANAGAGAGAGGGGGGGGGAGAGAGAATTTACCCACACGATTCTCCGGTTTTCACCCCTGATAGCTATTAATAAGAAATTGAAGAGAAAAAAAACTGAAGATAGCATTTTAAGATCATACATCAACATTCAAAGTTTATCTTAGTTACGGCCTACTGCTGTGTAAAAGAAGCAACAGTGCAAATATCCCGTTCAAAATTAATTTTCTCGGCTTCCTTTGTTTTGTTTTGTTTTTTTAAACTAATACCCATCTTATTCAGTACTTTGCGCTTATCACAAGTACTTTAAATTTTTGACCACGATAAATAAAAATCTTTCCACCCTGAAGGAGGTGGTCAGTACAACGCGGAGGCACTGCCCTGTGGTCAGGACCTAATGCCTTCAACAAGTCTGAAGATGGTCGCTCGTTCTGCCACCCCTAACGTGTAGTTTTTACGACACTCGAATATTTTTATTTCATGCTCTGATCCCAAGAAATGTTTTACGTGTGATCGAGTTGTCATGATCGTTTTGATAAGTTGTAAATTACCTGAAGCAGAGGCGTATGTTGGATATTTTTCGCCTGGGGACAAATAGGCGCTCCCCTTCTCGTTAAATTAATATATTGATCTTTTGCACTTACCTTAAAGTTGTAGCCTTATTTTGGCGTTCTGTATCTAGGCGTTTACCCCCTTCCCCACCCTCGCTACGCCTCTGACCCGACAACACTGGTACACAGAAGAAATAAGGCACCCACGTAAAGAACTTCAATCAAGTATTAGAAAGGTATCTGTGTTTGTTTGGTACGTTCGTCAAATTCACAAATTCGGCGGCGTATGTCTATCAGTGGGTAGAATTTTTATTTATTCATTTCATTTTTACTTATTGAGAACTTTTCTTTTGTTTAACCCAACCATCTGGTTTTTTTTCTTTTGTTAACACCATTAACATGATTTTTTTTTCTTCTTTTGTTTACCCGATGTGTTTGTGTGTGTGTGTGTGGGGGGGGGGTCATATGATATAGAATAGAATCCACACTACATACAAAAAGGGGAATGTCATAAATTCTGTTACATGCAGATGACGCCTTAACGGAGACGAAGTTAACTTCAAATATTTTCTTGGAAAACTCTTTTTTTAAATCAAAATAGAAATTAAAAATAATATTAAAAATGGAAAAGAGCCTATTAATATATATAATAGCCCAGTGGTGTGGGTTTGTAACGTAACGCTACAGAAGCGATGTACGACAGTCTACAGCAGTTAGTTTAGTTGAAAAATCGTGTTTTGATGAGCGCTGTAAAAATATTTAATATGATGACGTCATTGTTTGGTGTGCATCGGTGCGCAAAATACAACACCTATTATTATTATTAAATAAATACTTTGCGTACATTTCATAAAGTTTAATAATTCGTATTTATCAAAAAAGGACAAGTTAGTTGGTCTTTAAAAAAAAGGTTGGCGCCGTAGGCGCCCAAAAAACGGGGGCGCCGCAGGCGCCACGGCGCC
>MUZC01004640.1:164953-188910 GCA_002072015.1 Radix auricularia | reverse complement strand
TAGTAACATCGTATGTCAGGCCCTTGTAGTAACATCGTATGTCAGGCCCTTATAGTAACATCGTATGTCAGGCCCTTGTAGTAACATCGTATGTCAGGCTCATTTTATTGGCCTATAAATACTATAAACAACGGTCATGTGTATTAGATATGGTGGGCTACAGCAACAAGGAGGTCAATTTTAATTGTCTCGCATTCCGTTTCCTTCCGGCTCAGATTTCCCAGCTGGTTTCATGTTTCTCCATGCAGGGGAAGGGTTGGGTCACTGCCTGTTAATGTTTAGGAGACCATGATGTTGGTTGCTCTTATCTGTTAAAGGCGCTCCTTCTATAAAGAGGAATATTGCGTTCATTTTGAAGTGTCAGGACCCTGTTGTCTTGACCAAAAGCCAAAAGGGGATGTGCGACTAACCGATGACGTCACAGATGGCACAACATTCGTAAAAGTGATAACTCGCCATCTCTAGACTCACTTTGACCTTCGGTTCGATGAAGAATTAATCAAATTCCTAAAAATTAAAATTAAAATTTGCTGATTTAGGCATGGGGGGGGGAGTCTAATCCGGTCATACTCATGACTCATGCGGCCCACGTTGGTAATTTCGTTTCCATTATCATTATGATTATCATTGATTATGACTTATATTATGACATATGACGTTTTGTAATACTCATGTATATATATATAAATTAGTCCCAATAACAAAGTTAAAAAAATAAGCGTATTTATTAAATATCAGAAGCTTCATATTGTAATGTTTAAAACTCGAGGCTTGAATAATAAACAAGATTGTAAAAAGTCTGCTTTTTGTCTGATATTGATTTTCATTTTTCGTTCCAAATTACAACAGCCGAAATAGCTCAGTTGGGAGAGCGTTAGACTGAAGATCTAAAGGTCCCTGGTTCGATCCCGGGTTTCGGCAAAAATTTTTGATTCCAAAAACACTAATATAAGAAATCGGAAAATGAAGTCTCATTTTGGCTATTTTTTTTAACCGCTCTTTTGTGTGCATGCACATTATCAACAGCAAAAAGTGTGTGATACACAATTTTAACATTGAGATAATACTCTGTGTTTGTCCAAAACTAAGGCGACAAATGCATGACTTGAGGTTGTTATAATAAAAATGGACTCGGTGCCTTGATTCATTTCAAAACTTATCTTTTATGACATGGTGTATATAGTCTAATAGTATATTACTAATCAGCTCTACTGATGAACATCTCAAATGAAACACAATAGTGCTGCCGACAAGGGAGAAGATAAATAAGGGAAACAACTCCGTCGTAAATTTCACACGAAACGTTCCTTATATATTTTTTTTAGTAATATTTTTGCATGACTTCTTCTATTGATGACACCAGGAATGTTTTTTTTTTTAAAATAATGAAATGAATAAGCTACTAAAAATAATTTCATTTTAAGGGTCACTTCAAAATTGATTAAATTAACAACATTAAAACATTTCTTTAAATGATAAATCAAGTTTAATAAATGTAGTTCGTTATGTAACTACAATTTGCACATGGATATTTATGTTGTTAGTGCTTAAAGCAAAAATTCAGTAATCTGTCCTACTCAAGTGTATTTCTTTACCCTTGTCTTATCTTAGATATACAGACACTCCTTCTATGCAGAAGATAATTGCGTCCACAGACCATGAGAGATGATCTGTTGGCAAGTGATGCAGCGGTCACAGGCCACGGCTATTGGTTCCACGCATTACCCCAGCCGCCTAACTATTGTCTAGTTAGGTACCCATTCGGAGCTGGGTGACTCGGGGACTCCTCAGGCCGCGAGAACAAATCCTCACCTTCGTTTGGATTCGAACCCGTGACCATCGGTATGACAGTCGAGAGCGCTACCTCTCGACCACCACATCCCACATCACTGAATCATATCTTATTAGCTAAGCAATATAACCTCAAGAATAATGATAAAGGACATCCTAGTATTACTAGTAAGACAACATCGAAGGTTAAGTGTTGGTAATGCACCCTTTAGATGTGTATAGGAAAATAACTATTAACAGAGCAGAGAAGAAGGATTACATGTAATATCACAGGCCACTACTACGATGGGATTGTGTTGCACAATGAGGACTACATGTAATATCACAGGTCACTGATACGATGGGATTGTGTTGCACAATGCCCAGCCGCCTTTTCCCCAACTCATGTCAGGAGTCCACGGGAGCTGGATGGACCCAGTGACACCATTATTAGTTTTTATTGAAATAATTTCACGCGTATAGTCATATCAAACCTTTAGAAGTATAAAAAAAAAAAAATTATGCGCGTTCATTTCAATTACGATTACATATGAATATATTTTGTTTCTTGGAGCCGACACGTACATCTCTCATATACACACATTAAGTTGACCCTTACTTATCCTATTTAATTATAATCAATAGGCCAAGGAGCATGATAATAATTTACTTTTTTTCGCAGCTCCCCCCTCTCCATAATATAAACATAATACATACTTTTTCAAACGATTTAATTGATTTCTAGTAACATGTGGAGAAAATTGTTGACAATACCTAATGCGGGTTTCGCATGTGTTGTTTCTCCCCCTACACCTAAGAAATGTTTAATTCATATTGCATGTACACCACTCGCAACTTTCCTAAAGATCTGTTAAGGGTTTACATTAAAATAGCAGGCCATTAAACATTTTCATGTTCACTTGTTACACGTGATATAAAAGTGTACTAAAAAAAAAACATTATTTGAAAACAAACAACAACCTTAAAACAGATCAATATCGGAACACTGTTGAATGAATTGTGTGTTGTTTGTTGTTGCAGTCAAACTCGACAACCTGTCAAGGCCTGGGACAAAGGGCGGTAAACGAGACCGGTACAAGAAAAACTCCATAAAGACATCCAGGAATTCCGTCAGCAAGGGGGACAACAAGCAACGACAAAAATAAGAATAGACTCGAGTCGAGGCAAGAGAGAATCAAAGTTAATCTATTATAAATATGATTGTCTGTTATAACATTTTCATAAACACGTTTTTATCATGAAGTGTTTTTTAAACTTGATTTATGTTACTGTGTGTCTTCTGTACGGTTTTATGGGAAACAATGCAGACTTAGTGCAGCCAATAGTTCACTGACGTTCTCCTGAGGAAATTTTCATGGTGAGCTGTCTACTTTCATACAAATTACCTTGTAATTATTTTCCTAACAGTAGTTTTTCTATGGTATTTCTATAAGTAATTATTTTTGTATCCTTAAAATTAAACTGTCTTTTGTCATGCTTATTGTTTAATCATCCTGTTATAGCTTCTTCTATGGAAGTTACAGCTACACAAAAGTTTTCACCCTTATTTTTTGCACAATGACAGAGAAAATTATTTAACAAATCATCTTAGGCCTTGTTTTTTGGTGGAGGCAAGCCATTTGAAGAGTTAAGCAAAGCCAATGCAGACATCTTCTTTATATATATTTCTCTTTAACGGGCATGTGCAAATAAGCATGACGAATGAACCCCACTGGGGTCGAAAGATCACAGTGGGAAACCAAAGTGGGAACAAAAAGAAAAAAGAGTGGGGTTGGTGGCAACAATGCTTCTTGTGTTCACTTGCATTGTTCCTTCACAGAATAATTTATGATTCATAGTGTAGTGGTTATCACGTCCGCCTTTTTTTGCGAACATGACTAACCCTAGGGTCGGCAAATCACAGATTATGTTTAGCAAGGGATGGTAGTAAAGGGTGAGGGGCATGTAACAACAACCTTTGTGCACCTGTCTCCACGTTTACTCGCTTTTTCTTCAATTACTTCGTGCTGCTGTTTGTGTCCGTTCTCTCAGCCCCCCCCCGTTGTTTACACTATCTATGATGAGCAAGTCTGCGGCGTATGCTACGCCACTGGTCGTATCTTGTTAGTTATAATAATGATATTATTATTACTGCTTAATTAAAATAGAAGGGAGGATCTTATGGATAAGAGAAAACCCACAGCAATCAACTTCACAATTTCCGTTTTGTAGTAGGTTTGACTCACTTTGGCTAATCTTGCTACTGACTCACAGGTTAAGGCATGGCTCTAGGAAACCTGTGCTACAACAAGGCCACAGTTCCATTTGGTTACACTCTAGAGTCAGGGCCTCTTTACATTCGTGTGTGTAACAGTAACATGCAGAAGAGACTGCCACTCAAGGATTGGTCTCATCAGCCACACCAAGAGCTGTAAATAATAAAGATAAATCTATCGTCTTTCGTTGACGGACAGATGCCATACTGAGACAGGGCCTATAACATATATAAAGGTCATTTTAATTACTAAGTGATGTTTTGAGAAGATGATTCAACACATGCACTCAACACAAACTGACCAAAACACTTCATGTCATTACAAAACTTTGAGGAAGAAAGAACAAACTCTTTGTCAATGACAACTTGTTGGTACAGAAAAAATATTATTACAAGTGTGATCAATGTAACAGATATTACTTTGAATTTTTTTTAAACCTTTGATGTTTTGCATTTCAACAATTTTTGTGGAAGATTTGCTATAATGTAAGCATATTAAATTAAGTTGGTCTAAAACAAAATAGTAACGCTCAGTAAGTGGTTAAATCAACATTATTACATGAGAAAAGTTTTTTTGTTAAACTCGTAGATAAAAAAAAAATTAACATACAGTTAAATAAAAATAAAGAAATCTAGTCAACTCTTCTCTAATCAAAAGATTTGAACTGCCAAAATTTGGATGAAGATAAATATAAGCAATTAAACATTCATTTTTACAAGATTATTGCAATTCCATAGTTAAAAACCAAACTCGTTAACTGTCAATGTTTATAATATACGTACATCACATACACTGTTGCATGCAGTGTACCTCTTTCTCACATCTAAGTAATAAGATTATATCGGCACACAAGAAAAAAATACCATGGACAGAAACTCTATTTACACAAGTAAAGCCACTTCTGGTAGTCTTGGCCTGTGCTATAAATAAGTTATTTGGTGCCAGTTTCTAGGATCAAATTAAAACCAAAGATTCTTAAATAAGTCTGGCTCAGATGCTTGATGCCATTTCAAAACTTTACAGCCCAGTGGTATAGACTTCATACACAGGTGAAAAACTTAATGTCAAGGCTTTTAGTTGATTGATGTTATTGTTATTTCTTCTTTGATCTCTTCCAAGTCATTTAGTAATTTCAATTTAACTGCAAACTTTTATTTAAAACTTATTTATATTATAAAAAAAAGATAATTTTAAACATTTTTTTAAAAGTAAAAAAAAGATTCACAGCACATCAGTTAAATCGATGTTCATTCAAAAATTCACTTCAGCAAGGAATACAGTAAGAATGAGATCATATAAAGTTGGTTTATTAATTTTAAAATGTATTCTCAATAAATACTATATAAATTCATTTTTGCATTTACTGACAACTATTTTTATCTTAAAATTTAGCATAAAAGACAAATATGATCAAATGTAACTTTTTGGGCATTAGCTTAAATATATCTTTAAAATAACGTTACACAAGTCAAAAACATTTTAAGAATTTAAACATGATAACTTTTAAGAGTGTATAAAATATCCTTAGTGACAAAAAAGATATTCTATATGTAGACTTTATGATATGTATTTTATGACTAAAATAATGTTTAAACAAAACCCACCACCATTATTCTGTCGTAATTTTGAATTTTAGAAAAATGTATTGATCAATGTCGTGACATTATAAGAAAGTTTAATCAATGTTTTATATCAGAGTAGCTGGTAAAACACACAATTTAAATAATACTACAATGTTCATTTTTTTAAAAACAGTAAATATAAGTAGGTAACAAGCATCAAAAGCTATTTAAATTATTTAACACATGAACAACAAAAACATTCCCCACACTTGTAAAGAACAAAAAGCATGCCCCACACTTGTATAATGGTGTGAGGTAACCATTCTTGTCAATTGTATAAATGACAGAAAATCCTTTGGTCCAAGTAAATTGTCATGAAATTATAATTCAAAAACTATCAAAATAAACATTTTCAAGTAATTTAGATAAATTTGTTTGGATCAGTCTTTCTCACAGTTTCCATCTTAACTTTATTTCCTTTTATGCTTAATGCGAATAGCTAAATAAGAAAAAAATAAGTAGTTTCTAAACATGAAAATAAGTAACAGGAGTGAGAATGCAACAATGTTTAAATAGTAAAATATATCTTCATGACTGAGTGTGGCAAGTAAATAATGTATTGGTAATTTATTTCTGTAACTTTAGATGCAGCTGTAAGTAGATGTCAAAATCTAACACTGTCTGTATAACTATAAGATATCCTCTATAGGGATGTTCATAATATGGTGGAAATCTATTAATAGAAATATTATATCTACATTTATCTTTTGTAAGGACAAATTCATAAAAAAATTAATAAAAGATACAAGTCAATACGTGAATGTAGGTATATTGAGAATGATTGATCTTATCAGCTAATTTTTAATTCTTTGTGAATTTAAGACAGCTTATTGGACTTGCAAATTAAAAAACAATTTTGTAATTTTACTAAGCTAACAATTATGAGAACATAGTGATTTGACTGTTTTTATGCCTCAAAACTTTGTTTCGCTAAAATGTAATATAAAAAAAGAACATTACGAAATGAGCTATGACGTTTTCCGGTTTTAGAAATGAAGAACCCTATACAAAATAAAAAAAAGACACAGGACAAACTATGTCTTTCATATCAATATTAAACTTTCAGCAGGAGATTCCAATAAAATAATAAATAAAATATTTCAGTTTTGATTGGTGCTGTTATGTCGGTCTGACAACAATCACAGAATTAAAATGTTAATGCTAAAGAAAAACAGATTAAAAACACCAGTGGCTCTCCACACTTCCCAATCTTAAACCCCATCATTATTTATTGGCAGGCTATACTATATAATGTTTCTTTTACATTAAATATTTCTTTTAAAAAGATACTCAGGGAGCCCACATATTTCAAGTTTGAGAATTTTGGATTAAATAATGCTGTATGTTGGCCAGGAGGAATTTTTTAGTTAACAATAAAATAACATCAATTCAAAAATATTTAATTCTTTAAAAATCATTTCTTTTAAAATATTTTTATACTGTAGTTTCAACTTTTTCAATAAAAAAAAAAAAAAGTTAGTGTATATTGTATATAGAGTATATGAATATGAGATTCATTACCAGTACAAAAACAAATAAACACTTTTTTTAAAAAAATACTTTAAAAAAAAGAAAATTTAAAACAAGTATGTGCATTGGAAATTAGAAATTATTTTAAACATTTATTTCAAGTTAAAAACTAATGATTATTAAAAGTTTATATTTACAATATCTATTTTACATAAAAATTTCAGGAGGTATTTTTAAACTCATACGTCAGTGGCTCAATGATTGCAAATAAATTACTATTTACAAAAACTAATTAATCACACATAAATTTTTTTATCTATAAACTATAAAAGAGCTGCCGTTAAGTGATTTATGTCTGTGATTACAGGGACTTGATCCATCAGTTGCTCACTGGTGGATAAAGTACTTTTTGATGTTTCAGATATGTTGGTCAGCATGTCCTTTATGCAGTGTTCCAAAAGATCTACATAGGCTTTTCTCTCAGACTCTAAGTTATGGTGTTGACTTACATAATCTTGGGCATTCCTGGTGATGATCTGGCAAGTTTCATTACTTTGGATCAAGCTTTCAGCCTTGTCAAGGAAAGACTGAAGAGTAATTAGAAATAAAATTAAGCAAACCGTAAAAGGTTTTTGACTATAAATTCCTTATATGTGAGACATAACTAAAAGTATTGATTATGTTCAATATTATATGCACAGCGCAGTCAATATTATATGTACAGCGCGTTCAATAAAATACGCACTGCGTGACAGACTAGAATAAACGATCTGAAATTTTGATAGAATGCTTTGTTAGGTGACAAAAGTCTAAGTGCAAAATTTCAGCTTGAAGATCACAGGAAGTGGGTTATTTTTTACTTATATTTTTCTGCGGGCAGGGAGGAACACAACAGTCAGACGGAAAGAAAAGACTGTGAAGTTAATATAAGGGGTTTAAAAATGAATGTATTCTCTGTGAATGAAAACAAAATATAAAAACAACAGTTGTTAACATTTTAGACCAGTTCAACTCTACATAGAAACTTTATCCATAAGAGTGAGGCCTTATAAAGATTATTCAAAATCTTTGGAGTAGCAACCAAGCTGTCAGTAGTGCAGATGGACCCCTGAGTGTGGATATTGGCTGAAACTATACGCTGTTCACAAGTGAAAATGTGGATTATGAAGGAGAATATGAAGAGTGGCCAACACCGTAAGTTGAAATCCTCATTTTAAAATAAAAAATTTAATCTAAATTTAAAATCAAAGAATTAGAAGAATCCACTTTAAAAAAATTATTGTTCAAAGTTGTCTACACTTAACTTAAATCATTTGGTTAAAAAATGTTCTTGTTTACAGCATTTACATAATATTTAACATTATTTTCTATGTATTTTGTGAGCCCTTGATTAGTCTTTTTAAAATAGGATTATAAAACATTTTGTATGAGCATTTTTTTTCTCAAATTTCATGTCATTCAATAGACATGTTAAAAATGTATGTCTGTATGAATTATTGGATCCCTGTGGAGCCCTTTATTAAATCAATTTATATGGAAGTGGGAGTGTAAGGAGTGAGCTCAATTCTAGCCAATGTTTTAGAAGTTTGTTTTGATGCACTGGTATTTTTTTTTTTTTTTTTTTTTTTTTTTTTTAGTCCCATAACCTCTTTTTATCGAGGTCGTAGAGGATTCTAATGTTACCATTAGAATATTCTCGGGCTTAATAGACACTGGCGGCGCCCATCCCTCTCCAGGTCAGCGGAGGACTTTCTAAGCGTTAGTCATTGCACAACATTTTTATAGTGGCTTTTCGTGGGCTTGAACCCACGGCCCTCAGCTTGTGAGACGAGCGCACTATTGACTTCGCTACCCAGCCGCCCAGCACTGGTATACATTTTGATTTTTCAATTCACTTTAAGACCACATTCAGTTGGCAGTTACCTGCGGTGAGTCAAACAAGAATCCTGTGCTAAAATCTTTGATTATTGCCTGGTTCCCTGGTATATTTCTGGCCAGGACTGGAACACCAATCTGCATGGCCTTAAAGAAACATTGTACATCATTTAAATTACACTCAGCTGAAACACATTTTCAAATGAATTTGCAAGGGGTATTTAGCTATGCTAAACAATGTAAATGAATTGCATTTTTCCTGCCGCTAAGTCATTTGAGAAAATAATTTCAATGATATTTGAAGTGCAACCTATAAAAAGTAACACATTGGTTTTTAAAAAAAGGCTTTAAAACAGAAACTATTAAGTTTAAATAAATTCAGTAGGAGGTGTTGAGAGGACTATGTTGTGTTAATGGACTTTTATTTGAATGTTATGAAGGATGGTGTTTTTGTGATGGTCTGTTGTTTTTTTTTAAATATGGAGTTAGTAAAATATTAAATTGCTGCTTTCATAAAAAGAATCATAACTTAAAGCATTATAGATATATCTATAGATCTGACAGCACAGACCAGAACTCAATATGTTATTAACAAAAGATCAACAAAAATATTGACTACCTCTAGTATAGCCAAACACATTCCTTCACTGTCCGAGGTGTTGACCAAAGCAAAAGACTGTGCTATGATTGCGTGTGTATCTTCCATAGCTAAGCCAGGGATATAAACAATCCCAGGTCGCCTGAATAATACAACAAAAAATGTTAAATAATAAACATTTTTACAGCTTAGTGTTAACAAATACAACATCAAAACAAGATGTTAACTGTTTGGTATAAATATAATGTAAAAAACAATTTTTAAATATAGCAGAATTTTTAACATGTTTTTTTTCAGCTCAAACAAGCAAAGTGTGGTTCTCTAAGAAAATAGAATAAGAAACTACTGGGGTTTTAATAAAAAAATTTTTAATGAACATCGGACACAATTTTAAGGGTGATTCACATTTTGCAAACACACTTGTAAAAATAAATCAGACTAAATAAGTCTGAGCAACTCGTTCACTATGTAAACAAAACAGTGACTCGCAGCACTCAGTTCTATTAATAAAATTATACTTACTTATTGATGGCAGGCTCAAACACCTGAGAACAGTAATTTTCATCCAACTGAAAGCAGAAAAAAAAAAGAAAGCCATTGAATACCCTTAAAAATTGTGACAATATCTGTTTATTTGTGATTAATTTGAGAAAGAGTGAAATTTAAAAAAAGGTAGAAGATAAGATATTGTTTTGATAAATCATATCCACAATTAGTGTAACTAAAATACAAACTGTCATCACACAATTAAGAAATAGCATAAGACTTGGTATTTTAAAGATTGCTTACCTTTGGTCCCACAATTAGAAATATAATTCTCTTGTCTCTTTCATGCCAATCTGAAAAAAAATGTAGTTCATTTTACCATGTAGTTCTTTAGAGTCTAAGTAAATGGATAAGATGTAAACAGGGTAAGGTTTAGCCTGACAGGACGTAACAAAACAGCGAATGTTTCGGCAAAGAGCCCTCCTAAATGAACAAACAATACACGAATAAAACGAATACAAAAAATAAAAACTTAGCGTGGTGAAACCCATTAGAGTCAATGAAAGTGACTCTAACACACAATGTCAGTGATTCAAAGATCCAAGTTATTTTGATATGAACCCTTTTTCTGTTTCATTCATACATAATTTTTAAATGATAATTCTGTAACTGTAATGATACAGAGGTTACAAAATACCAGAACATCATTCAAAAATGTAAATTAAAATTTTTAGTTAATTAAAAAAACAATTGTTTAAATTTAGCTCAACTAGTTTGAGTAGCGTTCTCAGGAGTGGAATTTTAGAAGGGACAACATTGGCTACATGATCTTACCTACTTAATTAACTATTAATGTGTTAAAAGCGCTATAATGTGTGCCACTTCGTTTTTACAGAAGTGCGTAAAAGCGCACCTCGATAGAACTCTCTTTAGAAACTAAATTACAGAAAATAAAAACTCCTCAGTGCGTGAAAAACTATATTTTCGACTTCCG
This sequence comes from Radix auricularia, assembly GCA_002072015.1. Taxonomy (NCBI): domain Eukaryota; kingdom Metazoa; phylum Mollusca; class Gastropoda; family Lymnaeidae; genus Radix; species Radix auricularia. The sequence goes on along the minus strand of MUZC01004640.1, from coordinate 177,819 downwards.
GCAATGGCGGCTGTTTCCCTCGCTAGTCTTATCCCTGGATTGGCAAAGTTTTTGGTAGTTTTTAAGGCGGTTTTTTTTAAAGATGCGATTTCACTATACTTTATTACTAAAATAATAGTACTAAACTACAGTAAAAATAGTTTTAAATTTAATACGGTCTTTTGGATACATAAAATAACTATTCTTATCCTAAAAGATGAAGTCAATAAGACAATAATAATATAAATGGATTTTACTCATTTTTTAAATTTCATAACCGGTTGATAGCAATTCGGGAAATTCTTTCGGCACTGTGGCAGAAGTTTTCCGAAAACCTTATGGCACAAGAAGAGTTAAAATTGCAATTTTCTGACAGCGCCTTAGAATATTATCAGGAAAAAAATTACCTTGAAATGTAGGCACTAGGTAAACTGGATTTTTGACAGGTCGAATACCTCCCACGAAGACAAAAACTAAGGGTCTTTGATGGGAGGATGCCAAAGAGCCAACTTCTGGCCGTCTGCTCAAGTACGTCATTAAATTGAAGCTTGAAATGTGAATGTGAACAGCTGATGGCAGACGAAACAAGTAGGATGTTTTTAAATTAACTATGATAAATAAAAATATTGGATAAAAAATACTTTCACAACAATTTTTTCCAGTAATGTGTCCAAACATATGTTAAGAGAAAATTTATAAATATTAACTCTGATTAAAATTGTTTTAGCAAAAATATTAAAGTGATAGTGTCTTACTGATTACAGACGCTCAATATATACAGAAGTTATCACACTGACAGAGCAGGAATTAAAAAACTAAGTTACCTTGAGGTATCAGGACAAGTTTGGACAAACAGACACTAGGCCACAGTGTGATGGCCTTGTCCCGTATGGTGGTACTAAAACATACCACAAATCTGAAATTTAACAAATGAAGTTTTTTAAAATGTTTGGCCAATTAAATAAATAATTAATACCTTTAATAGCTTAAACTCTATGTTTTAAATAAACACAACATATTTTGAAAAATAAATTTGTATTGCACTGTTAAGTTTTTTTTATATTAAAAAAAAAATAAGCATAAGTGATAACTGGGCAGTTTAATTTACATATACTGGTAGTTATGCAGGTATTATGAAAATATATAGCTAACATTATTGTTTTTAGCATTGTTTTTAGCTGACATATTTTGATGAAATTTTATAGATACCAAGTAAAATCAAACATTTGATCTTGAAACACAGTTTTTTAAAATAAGGGAGTTCATTCAAGTACCATTGATTTGTTAACTCTTTTTCTCCAGCACAACGCTCCCATCGTCAATTTCAAAATGACGTTTCTGCCGGATCGACGATGGGAGCGTTGATTCATTAAAAGTGAAAAGTTTCATTTCTTTTCATAGTTATTTAACTAATATTAGTTTAAATGTATTCTAGAATGATTTCCCTTGAATTAAAAAGTCGGAAATCGATTGTTTGAACGTGTTTTCACCACGAAAGAAGCGTTTGAAAGGCTTGTTTTCATTTTCGTTTTTATGTTTGTTTACAAACATGGATATTCAACTAGCTCATCTGGTTATTGATCTAATATTATTCTAAATACTACAACGATAAACAAGAACAAGGTATAGTTTTTTAAAATGATTATTGAGATATTAATTTTAAAATGCCGATGAAACATACGCTTAGTCTTAGTGCTAGTACTAGTAGTTTATAAAAAAAATAAGTTGACAAGTCATCTGTTGATGAACATCATGTCCCACCCACGTCTCAAATCTTGATGAATTGATAATATTTATAATACAAATAATAATACTGACTATATGTTGTGTAATTTGAAAGCTGCTAAACTTTTCACTAAAACTAAGTGCAGTTTTAGATATAATTTAAAACAATTTATAGTTACAATACATCGTATAGCTTCAAGTTCCATTGTAAACAGTTCAATTTTTTGTATAATTTTCCAGTGTGGGTGACCATGGATAATGAGCTCTAATATTATATTTATTTGCTTATTTGAAGTGACATTGTTTCTATTTGGTGTAAAAATGAATATAGTTTCTAAAAAAACACTACTTTATTACATTCTAGATAAAAATCTAAATTTTAGTGACTTTGAATGAGGTTTTGTTAAAAAAATAATAATAATAAAATTTAAATAAAACTTTCTTTTCATTACAACAAAATCATATTATTTTATGGAAATAAGGTCAGGAGTCTGTGTTGCCTAAAAACATCATTCATTTCCCTTTAATTCCATACCAAATATATCATTATCTGTTAAAAAATAAAAAAGTTATTAACATTTTAAGATGGCATGGTAGCACGCGACAAATTTCCAAAATAGATAATTCCGTCCAAATATGGAAAATAATTACGGAGAAAAAGAGTTAAAAATTAACATCAAATCACTTAGTGCAAGATACATTTTAATAGTGTTACAGAATGATAAATGGCCCATGTGGTAATAAACAGGCACTAAATTTTCTACAAAAGCACAATAATTATCTTTCCTGACCAAAGAGTCGACTCCAGTTAAACATGGGAAATATAAGTAGTGGAGGTTATTGGAAAATGAACTTCTCACTTTGCCTTCATAACTACATCTGTCATGATGTGCAGGGAATCAGGATCCTTGCTGAATTCATTGATGTCTGTGCCTCCAAGAATCACAATGTACGGCATGTTGGTGTCTGGAGAAATACAAAGCTATTTTGAACATTTTGATGACTGTATTTTCAACCAAAGAATTACAGCTAAATTGTATAAATTATATTCATTTTATAGGGAATTTTTCATTTTGATGCCCAGGTATTTATTATATTATTATATGACCAGCAGACAAGAGGAGTCAATGGTGATGAGTCTTTGTATCCATTTCCCTCAATTTCATAGCACCACCCTTTCATAAACGCTCCAGTCCTGAGAGCATTATTCCTCTTACTATCAAAGCACCAACCTTTCATAAACGCTCTAGTCCTGAGAGCATTTTTCCTCTTACTATCAAAGCACCAACCTTTCATAAATGCTCTAGTCCTGAGAGCATGTGTCCTCTTAATATCATAGCACCAACCTTTCATAAATGCTCTAGTCCTGAGAGCATGTGTCCTCTTAATATCATAGTACCAACCTTTCATAAATGCTCCAGTCCTGAGAGCATGTGTCCTCTTAATATCATAGTACCAACCTTTCATAAACGCTCCAGTCCTGAGAGCATGTATGCCTATGAGGACTCCAATGTTGTCCTTATCCACAACAGTAGAGAACTCCTTATGGCTCCTAAATAACTTGGGGTCTTCCAAGTGACATATGTACCCATGGCTCTTCAAGTGGTTTCTAAAGGGTTCATTGAAATAAAGGGAAAAACTCTGGTTAACATTCAATTTTCAAAATAGTCAACTTATTTTTCATACTATAAATTACAAAAAAAAAATTACCTAGGTTTTTTTTGTTGTGTTTTTTGTGTGTTTCATTTAGTGTAGAAAACCGTAAGAATCAGAGTTGAGTGACCCAAATGCGCACCGAGCATTGCCCAACCAATTCTTACTTAAACCGGCTAGACCACAACAGGGACTCGAACTGCCGTCATTGCAGCCAAGCCTCTGAGACTGTCACACACCTGCTGACCTTGTGTCCCGCGCTAGACATAGCCGGGGAGGTACGGGAGACAAAATAGTCCCACGTGAAGACAATGTTGTATGGCACTGACCAACAGATGGAGCAAGTTGCCCAAGTATTAGCCAAGGCCTTAAGAGATTAATCTCAGGCCTCCAGAATATGTGTTTAGTTTAGTGCAGAATGCCAACTTGATTTCAAAAACAATTAGTGCACCACTACCGCTGAGTTTAAAAACAATTAGTGCACCACTACCACTGAGTTTAAAAACAATGATCACCAATGTTCCCTTTAAGCTGCACGGCCAAGCAGATATCTGACAGACACCGCGTAGCAGTTTGTCAATACAGCACAGCAAATTTTGTAAAATACTGCACACAAAAATAGATACTGTGCAACTATGCACACAATTTTTTTTTTACTTTGCCCACGGACCAACAAACCTTAAGAGAAAATATTGTTTGTTCAAACATATATATCTTTTTTTTAAAACGGGGGGGGGGGGTACCCCAAGACTCCCCCTGGCATCGTTTATTAAAATTCCTGTATGAAAGGGTTTAATGTACCATCTAGTGGCCTGTATGGACAGGAATGAGATGTGTCATCTCTGAAAACTCATTCATTTGCACACAGCCTTACATTATTTGTTGTCCCTCCAATTGTGAAAGTGATTTCTATACAATGCACACCTTAAGCTACATTTTTTACAGGATATAGGATAAATTTCTGACAGATAGTTTACCTTATTCTTTTAATAGTACAGTAATTCCCTCCACGTTTGGCAAGGGGAGACAATAACACCAACGTGTGGGGCATTCCTCTTGGGAATCTGAAATGATTCAATTAATTTGTCCCATTGAGCAGCAGCATTACTTTTTGAATTGGAGCTACAGAGTCAACAATGATTTTACTAATATGGAGATAAAATTTGTTTGATGTATTATATAAACCTATTACAAAAAATTAATAAAAATTGGGAGAGGGGGGGGGTGCAGAGCTTAACAATTAAGCAACATGTATTTCACAAATTTTAAGAATTATTTTCTAACATTCAGATAAGTTAAACTTGACTTCAAAAGAAAGTCTCATTTTAAAAATTTACTATTTTGGTAATATTTCCTCATTGTTGTCTAATAGTATGTGAACATTTGATGACATGATGGATGACATGATATGTGACATGATGGATGACATGAGACATGATGGATGACATGATATGTGACATGATGGATGACATGATTTGTGACATGATATGTGACATGATGAATGACATGATATGTGACATGATGGATGACATATGTGATATGATGGATGACATATGTGACATGATGGATGACATGTGACATGATGAAGGACATGTGACACGATGGATGACATGATATGTGACATGATGGATGACATATGTAACATGATGGATGCCTTGATATGTGACATGATGGATGACATATGTGACATGATGGATGACATATGTGACATGATGGATGACATGATATGTGACATGATGGATGACATATGTAACAAGATGGATGCCTTGATATGTGACATGATGGATGACATGATATGTGACATGATGGATGACATATGTAACATGATGGATGCCTTGATATGTGACATGATGGATGACATGATATGTGACATGATGGGTGACATATGTAACATGATGGATGCCTTGATATGTGACATGATGGATGACATAATATGTGACATGATGGACGACATATGTGACATTATGGGTGACATGATGAATGACATGCTATGTGACATATATGACATGATGGATGATATGATATGTGACATATATGACATTATGGATGACATATGTGACATGATAGATTACATGATATGTGGCATGATTTATTCGCCACCACACTCTCTCCCAAAACGTTCCATACCACTAGCCCCGCCACCACTCCTCTTCAATTCTTATTGTATTCAACCTGAATACCCTTCTCCCCCATCGCACTCATCCTTATCTCCTCTACATAATCCCTCAACCTCCTCCCATATTAACTCCAATAATAAATAAACATAGCATTATCATCCTTGCACTGCTACCCTGAGAGATCATTTTGAACATCTTAGTCTTTTAAACGGGAAAGGGGTTGGGGGCTAAAATGAAGCGTTCCCAGGTGTCGCTTTGTGTCCGATAATTTTGAAATTCTAGGTCACATAAGTCATAAGACAGAGCAGGAATTTTAACAGCTTAGGCTCGAAGACTTCACCGTTATTTAATGTTTCCCTAAAATCTAGTGCGCCGCGATGAAAATAGCCCGGGAGTTTGAGTGGCGCAAGAGTAATTCACTCAATGTTGTTTGGCATTGACCAGTATATAAAGCAGACTATCTAGGCGTTAGTCTTATTAACCAAAGTTTGGCATAACGTGGGAGAATGGGTGTACCGTACATCATAACGTGGGAGAATGGGTGTACCACACATCATAACGTGGGAGAATGGGTGTATCATACATCATAACGTGGGAGAGTGGGTGTACCGTACATCATAACGTGAGAGAATGGGTGTACCGTACATCATAACGTGAGAGAATGGGTGTATCATACATCATAACGTGGGAGAATGGGTGTACCGTACATCATAACGTGAGAGAATGGGTGTATCATACATCATAACGTGGGAGAGTGGGTGTACCGTACATCATAACGTGAGAGAATGGGTGTACCGCACATCATAACGTGAGAGAATGGGTGTACCGTACATCATAACGTGGGAGAATGGGTGTACCGTACATCATAACGTGAGAGAATGGGTGTACCGCACATCATAACGTGGGAGAATGGATGTACCGTACATTATACGTGGGGGAATTGGTTACAATCAATTATTCTTTCAACTGTTTGGTGCGTTTGTTTGTTGTTGTTTTTTTTTTTATAATCTTCAAATTTATTAAAAGCTATGTGGTTATTGCTTAATTGTTTGCGGCCGAGCAAAGCTATGAACCCAGTTGAACAAATGTGAGATATTCTCGTGTCTCAAGAAGGGATATCAAAGAAATAGTGCTACACTAGACGTGTCTACATTCGAGATATTCAATTTAAAAGTCTTGGAAATAAGAATTTTATATTCTTAATCTAAAGTGGTCAATGTTACGTCAAGGGGCCGTCCACGCCATTTTGGCCGATTTTTAGCCCCCCCCCCCTCGTCACACAAAATTAGACCTCCCTTACAATATGACGACACAAAGGTTTGATCCCAACCACCCACCCCCTAAAAGACGTATTCTTAAATTGAAAATTAGCATGTTTCATATAATTTTTTTCTCATTCAAGTATGTATTTAGTGTAAGTCTGCACTCTACTATCAAACATGCGTGAAGCCATTGAAAATGTCGTAAAATAAATTGTAAGTAATCAAATATTTAAGTGAACACCCTCTCTCTCTCGTCAAACATCGTCAGAAAAGCTTTGTCATTTATGGACGCCCCCCCCCCCGGTAAATTTGGCAGGTTGGGGGGGGTCACGTCTTCCCGTCGCCTCTGTTTGTCAGCTGGTGTCTAGTAACCTTATAATTCTCAAACGAATTCAGAGATTGACAATAGTTTATGGATAAAAGACCTATTGCGTGTTGGAGAGGGGGTACTCTACAGTCAAGGAGGGGTGGGGGCTTTCGTTCCGGGGTAAAAAAAAAAAAAAGGGGGGGCTGATTTTGTGTTGCAAATTAGTCCTGGATAGACCCTGAAGCTCACCAGTTGGACCCACCACCCTGAGTATCGCCATTGTCTCCCGGCGTTAGTGACGCTGACAGCAAGTTGACCTCTCACAGCATACTCTCACCACCTACACCGGCCCTCCCTACACGCGTATGACACGTTAAACAGAAGACGGATTCTTAGTCAAATATATGGTCACCTATTTCGGGCCGTGTAAATAATTAGACACCTTGAGCATTTGATGTTGATGCTTCAAGTTTAGGGGAAAAAAATAAGTGTAAGGTTGTATGTAAAAATTCAATGAATCAATGTTATATTTTTTAAGTCTTAAAATAGCCATCAGTCTGATTTACAGCAATACAATGTTATCTGCATGGCCCTACATAACACAAACCTGCGAGAGACCAACTCAAAGTCCATTTTAAAAACAGCTATTTCTCAGAATAACCAGATTGAAAAGACACAACTCGAAACCTCAGGCCATAGGGGCACATCCTATCAACCCAAGTGGCCCATTGATAGTGATAGGCAGACACCTGAAAGTAGAACGTGTGGGAGAAAAGGTCGGGCCCCGTTCTGCGTTCTTCGCCTGGGTAAACGGCGGGCGGTCAACCGGAAACTTCAGACCAATAATAGGGCCAACTCCGTGTTTACAGCAGGTAGAATTGGGCCTGTGAATGCGGTCACGGACTAGAGCAGGCTTGAATGATGACATCAGCAGGTAGTAGAAATTACCGACCAGGTATAACATCTGGGTTCCCGTAAAAATGCCGATAGTCCATTGACCACACCACGCCTTCGTGCCTAACTATTGACGCATTTAGAGAAATCAAATGTTTCACTCACACACGTTTATGTTTGCTACATTACACGGACATTAATTTTAGGTCAGGTTTAAACAAAAATTATTGTATTACAACTCATGAAACAGTATTGTTTTAACTTGTGTGTTGGGGTTGTTTATTTTTCAAACTAATACACCCATTGTGATAGTATTTTGGAAAGTACATTGTGACATATTAAGGTGGTTTGTAAAGAAGAAGAAAAAAACCACGAACTTATCATTCAGGGGCGTGACAGCATTTTAACGAGACTGAAAGAATCAACAGGCTTGTCCCCACTCCTCACTTGTCAATTCTACAATACAGGCTCCTGACAGTTTCACTGAGACTTAAATCTACCTAAGAGTCAAGCCCCTGACCAATCTCTATCATGCGTGAGAAACTTGTTCTTTACCAATTAGGAAAAAAAAAAGCTCTGCACGTCGACCATCTATATAAAGAAATCAGTGCCAACATGGTTGGGCCGCCTCCTTCTTGTCACACACGCACATGCGTAATTTTTGCTCTTATCACACACACTCAATAATGGTATGTAATATTGTATACCAGTGCTTTTCAAACTATCTAGTACGGGGTACCGGCAGGAATTTTTTCATTTGCACCAGAGACAGGTGCACTATTTTCTCTGTATTTTATTATATTTTGTTTGTTTCATTTTATATGCTTATTTTTTTTAACGGAACTTTTCTCTAGGGTTAGAATTTTGTTGCAAATGGAGGATTATAATTAATTTTTCTGCCCCTTCTTGATAACTTCTGCGGTCCGGCGGCGGATGACCTACGGACCGGCACCTTTCCGCGGACCAATACTTTGAGAAGACCATTGTATTATACTGCATCATATAAGTAAGGTGATATCTCTACGATCAGTTTTTCCAAATAATCACACACACCCACTAATAGCCAAATCCCCCATAGCACATTCTGTATAAATACTTGTACTCTCAAATGGTCGCATATGTAGAAGCATGCAACCTGGTGCAAGAATCGCAATTACACAACACGGGCGAAAACTACACACAGCCGTTTTTAATGGTGAAATAAATGTCTTTTATTGTCTGTACACAATGCCTAGTGTATAAGATGTAATTCAGCGGTTCTCACACTGAAGAATGATACGTTTTCGTAAAATATATTTCCATAACCTAGTATTTCTTTATTCAATGTGATGCCACAACAAGGTGACCGGGGACAAACTACGAGACAAAAAAATAAAATAAAATAACACTCCTATATAATATTTCAATATAGTGACACTGAAATCTCTGCTTTGGTTCGAGAAACTGCTATTACTGATTCGGGGAGGGGGTGGATCTTGCTCTTTATATATACGTCTATTGTTATGCTACACCACAATTAAAATTTAAACAAACGTTGTTCGCTATTTCATGTTTATTTTGGCATGTGGTGCAATAACTGGGATTTATTTTAACCTGCCTATGACCCAGATGGGACAACAGGCGATGATGATGATCATGAAAAATGAAAACTTGGTGTAGCAGGTTTCAGGAAAATAACATCCATCTGTTGTATGCTGTAGTACACATCTACAACCCCCCCCCCCCCCCACCTAAACCACTTCTACTTCCAGCATCACTTGTGATTTGATGAAATATATTATACAACAATATCTCATTAACCCTGGAGAAAACAAACCTTTAAGAATAAGTATAACCCTGAAATCAAACCAGGAGCTCTATGAAATTTTAAAAATATACTCTTAACTCCTGCGATGCAACTAGTGTTATGATGCTACTAGTGCCATGATTCTACTAGTGCCCCGGTGCTACTAGTGCTATGATGCTACTAGTAGCCTACTAGTGCCACGATTCTACTAGTGACATGATGCTACTAGTGCCATGATGCTACTAGTGACATGATGCTACTAGTGCCACGATTCTACTAATGCCATGATGCTACTAGTACTAGTGACATGATGCTACTAGTGCTATGATGCTAATAGTGCCACGATGCTACTAGTGACATGATGCTACTAGTGCTATCATGCTAATAGTGCCATGATGCTACTAGTGCCATGATGCTTCTAGTGACATGATGCTACTAGTGCTATGATGCTAATAGTGCCACGATGCTACTAGTGCCACGATGCTACTAGTGCAACGATTCTACTACTGCCACGATTCTTCTAGTGCCATTATTCTACTAGTGCCCCGGTGATACTAGTGCTATGATGCTAATAGTGCCACGATTCTATTAGTGCCCCAGTGCTACTAGTACCACGATTCTACTAGCGCCACGATTCTACTAGTGCCATGATTCTACTTGCTCCATGATTCTACTAGTGCCACGATTCTACTAGTGCCACGATTCTACTTGTGCCACGATTCTACTAGTGCCATCATGCTAATAGTACCATGATGCTACTAATCCCACGATTCTACTTGTGCCACGATTCTACAAATGCCATGATGCTACTAGTGCCACGATTCTACTAGAGTCATGATGCTACTAGTGCCATGATTCTACTAGTGCCACGGTGCTACTAGTGCAATGGTGCTACTAGCGCCATTGTGCTACTAGTGCCACAGTGCTACTAGTGCCATGGTGCTACTAGTGCCATGGTGCTTCTAGTGCCACGGTGCAACTAGATCAGGGATGCACAACCTGTGGGCTATTGCCGGCGGCATTAAAATAAGTACTTTTGCAATGGCCGCCAAACATTTTTCACTGAAAAACGAAATGGTCACTATCAACAATTTACCTGTCGTAATGGTCAACGCCAGATAATAATGAAATAATCATAATGTATTGCAGGCAAACACAGTGCTTAATTACAAACAAAAACATTTCCATCGATATTCTCTTATATTTATGCTTTGTTGAACATTGTGATATAAACCTAACATCATGTCAAACACACACAGCATGAGTATATTTTTAAGTGGCATTAATACACTGAGAACACAATAATTGAACAAGTGCCTCACTAACACTGTCCATGTAACTTAGCAGTCCAGAAATTAGTGGCTGCATTACTCTTGAATGTTTGTCGAGAGTTGCGAGAGTTGTGGGAGAGTCGCACAAAGTCCAGGCACTCACTGAAGATTATCAGTCGTATTCCTGACACCAGATTGGTGTCCACCAGTCGCATTCAATATTTGTTCTTCCATTCCTGAAAATGACAAATGACGCTTTGCACATGTAAGTGCTTCATGGCCTGCCCTCATCAGCTACAGCCTAACACTAGGGCGCCAAGAGCTATTTCAAAGTCTATGAGTGCTATAAACACTGCAGCTGCTTGAGTCGTATTTGTTTTACAATAACAAGTGTTTAAGAGTGTAAATGAATATTCAATATTTCTTTACACAATATATTGCAAGTATTTGACGGCTGCAGCTTATTAAAATTTAAACAGTTTTCTCAACCGCACAATTTCGTGCTAACGGCCCCAGGTTGTGCACCCTGTTAACTAGGTGCACAATGTATAATTTACACATGATGCTTTTTTTGGGTTATTCAGATACAGGCAGAGAAACAATTTAATGTTTAGAGAACTAGCTTATCCTTCTGGAGAAATGTCCAAGGCCTTGTGATTTCATCCAGCAAAATGTATAACATCTTCACATCATGACAATGAGAAGCCAGAAAATAGTTGAAATAAATTCCAAAATCTCTTACAACAAGAGCAAATTTAAACTTAAAACACAAGAAAAAGTGTCTGAATTTTGACATTTGCAGTTACAAGTGTACATTAAAAGAGAATTGCAAGGTTGTATAAGGTTGTGTAAATATGGCACATGCATTATTTAAGTAACCATAGTCCACCAAAGGGCCTCTGGAGAGAGATGATGTTATTAGAAGATGCAATTTTTTTTTATTTCTCCCAAAAATATAAAACAGAACCTCTATAAGAAACTGAAAATCTTTTAAGTTTAAGTTTAAAGCTACAGCTTCCCTGACATAACCATACCAAAAATTGTCCAATTGTTCACCCCCCACTAGTGTTCTGATATGATGAGTTCAAATATTCAAGTTCTTCATCTTAATGTTTAGCCATTGTGGAACATGACTTAAGTCTTGACAAAATATTTGAGATAAAATGACTTTTAGAGTGAACCTCCCAGAGTTACTTTTTTCATAGATTCATAGCATGCCAAAAACACAGTGGGGGTTAGTGTAGTTTGGGGTCATAATAATATTAATTTCTGGTAGTCTTTGGTAGTCTTTAAATTCTCTATCTAGTAGTCCAATCCTTTAAATAATAAAATAATGACCTGAAATAAAGATATAGAAATATATTTCAAATTTTCTTATCTTCTAATTTAACTTAACTTTTTTTTTTAATGATTTTATACCAGAGTTGTGAAATCAGTCAGAAGCCTATAGGACTCCCTTTCTCAGCTCTGTTAGTGGGGATTAAAGTGATAAGAACTCAGTCTGCTCTAGCAATTTTTAATTCTCATTTAAAACCACTATGATGAAAATAATGTAAAATTCATAATGGCAGTAGACAATAACATTTAAAGTAAATATCATAAAAAAAATTAATATTATTTTAAAAAATACCAACCTTTCCTATATTGTTTTTTGTTGTTGTGTAGACTGACTGGAATTGTGAGTGAGAACTTAGTCCTCATCTGGTGAGTTTGCAACAGAATTGAGACCACTACATTCGAGGTATCGTCTTAATAATAAAACTTGAGGTTTCGTTCTTGACTTTATACTTTGACTTCCCACTTTGTACGATTAAGTAGAACCTCTGGAAAAATTTTTTAAAAGAAATTAGCAAGAAGACTTTTGACCCCCCC
>MUZC01004640.1:118883-164935 GCA_002072015.1 Radix auricularia | reverse complement strand
CCCCCCCCCCCCCCCCCCAAATTTTTTGAAGAAAAAAAGGTATAGTTAAGATATGAGTTAAAGATTTTTGTCTAACTCTAGACAGTCTTAGATGCTCATCCAAAATACTTAAAAACTTTAAAATAAAGAATGATCATGTTAGGCTTGTCAGATCCCATCATTTATGAATATTTGGTTAACTTAACACTAAAACATAGATTGACATTTGGCTGTGATATTCATTCTGGTGTGGACCTTATGTCATATTCATAATGATATTATATGGATGGCTACACAAGAATATGCATCTTCTGTATGGGACCCATCCAGGCCATCCACCAAAGAAAGCATTGATAAACTAGAACAAATTCCAAAAAGAGCTGCCAGATTCATTACTGGAGAATATTCAAAACTGACAAGAGTAACACCATTAGTTAAATCATTAAACCTTGAAACACTAGAGGATAGAAGAACCAAGAGTAAATTAGTAGTTATAAATAAAGTAATTAATTCTAATTTAGAAATACAACACATAGATAATAATACAACCCACAGACTCAGATAGACATAATGATAAAAGCACCTTTCTTATTCACTTATTCCTTATGAAAGAACAAACACATACAAGTTTTCTTTCTTCCCCTCTGGAATTCAGGCGTAGAATGGGTTGCTTGAAGAAACCAGGAAAGCTAAAACTTAATCTTCATTTAAAACTCTAATAAGAATGCAGGTCGGGGCTAAGACTAAATTAAACACAAAACATAGATAAAAGAAGGAGTAGATAATAATCTTCTGTATAGAAGGAGCATCTCAGTCTGTAACTGTAAAAGTAACAGATAAGATAAGTTGGACCATCCATGGTCACTAACTATGACTATGGCGTCTATGACTATGGCATGGACATAGGCACAATACCAATACTAGCCAATACTCAATTGTCAATATCAATCCAAATATTCCAATAGGCTGATAACATGATTTTTGGGCTGAAGCGAAGTATGTCGACCGTGACGTCATGACGCTACCGATGACTGGAAAAGAAAGTTCTATAAATTCTTAAAGGATTATAAAAAATGGAAGGTTTTAGTTTTAGGGTTTGGGTTAGGTATAGTATAGTATAGCTTTAGAATTTTAGGAAAATTGAAGGTTTTAGGGTTTGGGTTAGATATAGCTATAGACTATATTTTTAAAGGACGTGTCGTGCTATTACAACAAAGTAAGGCCGCCATGACCGTGACGTCACGGTCGACATACTTCGCTTTTACCAATTTTTGTTTCAATTTATTTCAAGGAAAATTTAGTGCTCTTCATTTCATTATGAAAATACTTTTAATTATCAGAATATGCTGTAAGGCTAAAGTAACTTTAACTTTTACAGGCCCATAATAATGGAATGAAGGGCTAAAGTGTAGTACTCTGACCGTGACGTCACGACGCTACCAGTTGCTGGAAAAGAAAGTTCTATAAATTCTAAAAGGATTATAAAAAATCATGTTAAGCCTGGTCCCTATTGGAATTCAGGATGTGTTAGCGCATTTTCGTATTATGTATCAGTACTTATGTTAGATATCAGAATTATGTAGTTATCAGTAATTGTGTTTAGATTTTAGACATATTTTTATGAATTTTCTTGTGTAATGAATATACCTGACATTTTTTTTATTTAAAAGTCATTTCTTTACATTTTAAAAAAATTTATTTTCTCTTTAATCTAACTACAAGTCACCACAAATGATGACGTAAAACTCTCTAAACTTTTACACATATTCTAATGACGTCAACTAAAAAAAAACAACTAATTCTTTTGCACCCTTTCGCACCACTCTTCAATGCCTGAAGGATTATGCATTCGACTTCCGGCAATGGCGGCCGTTCCCTGCGCTAGTGTTACCTCTCGATTCGAAATATTTTTTGGTAGTTTTAACGGGGTTTTTTAACGGATCGAGTAACTGAGTGTTGATGCACAAATGGCAGGTCAGGACATACAAAAAACATATATACCTCATGGGTCTAGGACTTATGGATGCTGAGATCAAGGGTGATGACGGACGGACGGACAAAACGGGTGCAATAGCGCATTCGATTTCTCGAAAATGCGCTAAAAATGGAAGGTTTTAGGGTTTGGGTTAGGTATAGCTTTAGAATTTTCGGAAAATTGAAGGTTTAAGGGTTTGGGTTAGGTATAGCTATAGAATTTTAATTTTAAAGCTTTTTAAAGGACGTGCTATAACAACAGAGAAGGCCGCCATGACCGTGACGTCACGGTCAACATACTACACTTTTAGGGAAAGAAGTATAATATTATTAATTTAATATAATATTATATTATTCATTCTTAGATTTTGATTCATAGTCAAATTTTGACACTTGAAATACTTGAAATCACTTGCGACACTTGCGTTTTGACTCACCGTTTTTTTGTGACCGGTATTTTTAGACAGTTAGACAGTGACAGCCAACTGGCAAAATTGCTTTACTTCGTTTGACATGTCAATGTCATTAAAATTAATACTTATGCTATTCTTATCCATGATAATCAAAAATATTAAAAAATAATAAGAGTAAGAGCATATGAATATGATAATGAATTACCAATAAATATTTGTCACACAGATTCATCAATAGAAATATTCATTAACGTTTGACGATGTGTCTGAATGTCCGGCGACCGAGCCAATAGCTAAGGGGCTATTGGTCAAATAAAGTTGTCTGTCCGTGACCACTGCGCTGAATCGCCCGTATAAAGGTAAAGACGCGACATTTTATGAGTCAATGATTTCATTTAACCGCTTTCTTTGGGCGTATTAGCTTTTTCTGACAACTAAGAAAGGTGTAGATGAAGTCAGCATGAAATTTAAATTTATTTTATTTTAACAAGTAAAGGCTACTTAATAATGTGTTTTTCTGTGGAAAAAGCTTGCTTTGTTAAATTTCTTCCAAATTTGTTTTACTACCCATTTTCCTGAATATTATAATACATGAAAAAAAATTACCTTGCATGTTTTTATGATTTAAGACTTAGACTTAGATCTATACTCATTAATTTTTACTTATTTTTTTTCTTAAATAATTTATAAGTGAAAGAAGTCCGAATTAATTCTAATTTTTAAATGCAAACTAATGAAATGGGTATTGTATTATAAATTATAACCCTTTAATTTTAAAAAGTTTATTATACATCTTCTTTATCAAAATATTTAAACAAATTTTTAAACAAATGTTCAATCTTCAAATTCTACTAAGATAATTATACACATTCCCCCCTCCCACACACCCAGTTTTTTCCATTGCTTTCTAAGAATTTTTGTAAAAAATTATTTTCGAAATTGTGACGTACTTTAGGGGGTGGTGGTCCGAGATTGGTAGCGGGGAGTTAAAAATTGTCAAAAATAGCGTGACGTACTTTATGGATGGCTCCTTTCAAACAAAAGTAACTTTTTATTAACAAAATAGTTAAAATTTAATTTAAAACACCGTGACGTCACACATGGCTGGACCCCCTACCCCTGTCATAAACGGTCACACACTTTCTTACACCCCCCCCCCAATCGAGCGTGACGTACTTTATGGATGGACCCAAAGATCAGACTAAACTTTATTTTTATATATAATTAGAAGCATTATTTAAGAGAAACAGTTTTTACAGGCCTTCGAGGTGTGATATTTTCCTTTTCTAAAATATCTTTTTAGCCCAAACTGGATTGCCAATTTATAGAGTTTGTTTTAAAATGTTAATGCTCAAACTGTTGTATTTTTATTACTTAAGCTTTCTCAATGGCAAATCAGTAAATTTGGTAGTTCTTTATAACAAATTAATTTATCCAACTGCTCCTAAAACAGAAATTAAATTACTGTAAACGTTTCAGAAAGAGAAACAAATATTCATAATATAGGGTCTTGTTTTTTTGCGTAAGACTAGCTAGTAACATGACTACGGGACGCCGGAATCGTAGTCCCAAATCTATTGGTCCGTTAGCCGGATTTATATCCTTTGCCTTAAAATCCAACATTTTATATTATATGGACCTAATCAAAATTTTAATTCAGAAAAAAATTGAAAAAAAAATTAAGGGTGTAGAAAAAGAAAGGTTGTCAAAAATCTAAGAGCAATTAAAATTATAGTTTACATAAAAAATGCATAAGTTGTAAATTATATCAAGTCTCCGAAAGAATTATAAAAATATGAAACGGAGCACTATTTGTAAACAAACATGGCGGCCTGCATCCAACATGAAGAAGTTAACATCGCAGTGGACTCTCCTGAAGTTTCAACATTAAGCACAGACAATGTAGCAGAATCTGAAAAGAAGTTACTACCTTCCCCTGACTCAACTAAGCCGATTTGTATTATCGTCCTTGGAATGGCAGGATCAGGAAAGACGAGTTTCGTTCAGGTGAGGCAGAATGATCATTTGGCTAATGACCGTAGCCGTAGGCGTAGGCACTTTAGTAAAAAAAATTAACTTTAAAATAATTAAAAACCAATAGCGTAGTTAAATAGAGCTGATTTTTAAGTGAATTTTAACACCAAAATTATAATTTTAGGATTAATAGATTTAAATTTATGAACTTTAAAAGTGTGGTTCAAATTGTCCCAAGCCCCAATGAGCCAATGCCAATGCCCAGCCCAATGCATTTTTCCTCCACATTGACCACATTTTGTGACCTCAAATTCCGCTGTTGGCGTCAAGCACTTAAGTCTTTGTTTTAATAATGATTTTATTTTCAGGATCAATGATAGAAATAAACTAATTAGTTCTTTATTTTGTTTTTAAAATATTCTTTATTAATAAAAAAATCATTTTACTTTGTATAACAGTGAAATTTATCTTTAAAAGAAGTTTCAGTTCTGTTTACAAGTTCCAATTCACCCACTATCATCATGACCTACATATAAATATCAGTCTCCTTTTGAACTTTCAACTTTGGGTCATGAATAATTAATTTAACCCTGACCAATGGTTAAAAGATTTTTGCACACAGCCACAACTAATGAATGAAACTAATAAAGACATTGTAGTAGTAGGAGTCAAAATGAGGTTCAGTGAATAGTAATGAGTAATGGTTGCCATGGACTAGTCTGCACACGGTACATTCTTATGAAATTTCATAATACCAACTCTGCAGGGTTAAGCTGTCTAAATTTAGTAAATTATTGAACTAATTCCATATTAGATCATCTTTAAAGTTCAATCATCAAATATTTAAATGTTAAAAGTAAAAAAAAATGCATATTTTATAAGCGTCGGAGACTTCCGCCATTAAAAGGGGGCGTGTCACTTCATAATCATGAATGGGTCAATGCATGGTAAAATTTCTAAAATTATAAAAAAAATGTTCTTCACGTCCTAGCTCATTGAAAATTGGCACACATATCAATCGATTGATAAAGAAGGACAAGAATTAATATGAAAGAACAAGAATTTGAATTTCTTCAAAAGTTTTTGGGGTGAAGATTCCTATTAAGGTTGTTAAGACCGCTCGTTTTTGAGGACCGACTAACCGTTCAAAAAAAGACCGGTTAACCGCTCGTCCTTATATCCCTAATGTTTTGAGACCCATTTGAGAACTAACAAGAGAATGTTGTCGCCTGGCATCGTCTGATGGCATCAAAGCCCGCTTCCCCCCGCTTGCGTTCAGCTCTTTCCGCATGCCCCTCAATTCAAAGCATTTTTTTTAATCCAAAAAATTAACTAAACAGTGATGGTTAATTGTCTTTTTAATATTTTATTTTGGGTACTCGTAGTTCACCGGTCTAAATAAGAGGACAGGTTCAATAGTTCGTTAAAGTTAGCAAGGTTTTTTCATTAGTTTCAAAAAACCAACGCCTCGCCCCGTCCTTTGTGACGTCATGTTTACCTCTCTTGTGTATGATGCCGATCAACTCGCATATTAAAATTAATAATATAATAAAATTATAAAGCTACGATAGAATGGAATTTATTTTAAAAAACATTATTTTTCNTATTAATGTGGTAATCAAATGCCTTTGACTAGCAGGAAAACTGTCACTAAAAGACCGAACTCGAATTTGTGGGCCGATTAATCGCCCGGTATCTTTGCTACGTCTTTCAAATACCTCTCGTAATATAGGTACATGTACTTCACTAAGCGGCGTGCGCCGATAAGTTTTTGAATGCCTGAACTGAAACAGACTATAAACCGGTGATCAGAAAATGCGGATAGGTCACGGGGTCATATGCTCTTATAGCTTTCTTTGTCTTTATAAGAAACAGACTATAATTAATATAAATAGAAACAGCCTCGGTCTTGACCGTTGTTGACATCTAACGCGCACTGTGTTAGTCTAGTACAGTCACCGCGACAAAGCGAGAGGGAGAGGCGTTACCGCTTGTGTTGTTTTTTTTTCACTACGTTATCGCTAGGTTTGTTGTTGTTTTCTGTTGGGTTAGGCGGTCCTACGGTCATGAATAAAGATGACTGGCCGCTTAGTGAAGTACATGTACCTATATTACGAGAGGTATTTGAAAGACGTAGCAAAGATATCGGGCGATTAATCGGCTGGATCTTGGTATCGCTTTAACTCACCGCGACAAAGCGAGAGGGAGAGGCGAGGCGCGTTACCGCTTGTGTTGTTTTTTTCACTAGTTTTTTTCACTGCGTTAACGCTAGTTTTTGTTAGTTTGTTGTTGTTGTTTTCTTTTGGGTTACACGGTCCTACGGTCCCAAATAAAGATGACCGGTCCTGGTCTGAGGACCGGTTAACCGAATAACCGGTTAACAGTTAACAACCTTAATTCCTATATAAGCTTTGATATTCCAAATTACCTATCGATTGAAAATACGATTTAGAACTATTAGAATGTAGGCCAACATGTATTCATAGGCTGCAGACTGGAAAAGGAACTGAAATATGTGTGGAAAGTATTTATTTACTAATAGTTTTACAGCCTCATCGGAAAATTAAAAACTCTGATCCTCTGCGCCGAAATTAATTCCCGATACAAAGAAAGTTGTCATACCAAAGTACCTATATTATGCCTTTTTTAAAAGTCATGTGCCATGGCCAACAAGATGGCCATGGTAATGACAGCGCGGTCAGCTATCTTCGTTTTTACCAATTAATCATTAATAATGTCTAATAATGATGAAAATGCAGTTCAGTTCAGTGCAGATCAGTGTGGGTGTTTAGTGTTGTATTTTTGCCTTTGTGCCCTTAGCGGTAAAAGCGAAGTATGTCGACCGTGACGTCACGGTCAACACACTTCGCTTTAGCTCCCTTAGCTTACTATTTTACTTAGAAAGAATGGGCTGGGCCCCGCTTGGTGGAATAAATTGTGAATAATTATTGGGGTGAAGCGAAGAATCTCGACCCTGACATCACGACTGCTACTGGTTGCAGGAAACGAGAGTTCTATAAATTCTAAAAGGATTTTCAAAAATGGAAGGTTTTAGGCTTTGGGTTAGGTATAGCTTTAGAATTTTCAAAAAATTAAAGGCTTTAGGGCTTTTGGGTTTCTGGTAAAGCTTCACTATAGAATTTTAATTTTAGCTTTTTTAAGGACGTGCCTTAACAACAAAGATGGCCGCGGTAATGATGTGACATCACCATCAAGATTCTTCGCATTAACCAATTATTGAGTTAACTTTCCTTTTTATGGGATAAAGAATTAGAAGGGAGCTCCCTTTCTTTTCATTTAATTATTTATTAATATGCCTAAATTGTAAGGACTTTGATAAAATTTTCAAGATGAATGAATTTAAAATGTAATACATCTTTATTATAGCCCTTGTTAAATGGAGTAATAATATGTTTTTATTTTTCATCTTGCACTTTTCCTTAAAAAGTTATGTTGTTAACCGTTAAACAGTCCTCAGGTCAGGACTGGTCCCTTTTTATCAGGACCGTTTAACCGCAACTTCAATAAGCCATAAGCCCGTCTTATCCGGAGTTCGATTTTCTTGTGTTACGATTAAGATGCAGGGAAGCATATGAGACAAAGGCGAGCGACAATGACTTCAATTCACTTTCTCCATATTCCTGTGTATAAATAATATACGCGTCATCACTATTGGTTACTTCGCCTACGGCTAAGGAATGATTTTTTAAATTTTTAATTAGCTTAATTAAAGTTAGTTTTTGAGGCACTATACTATACAAGAGCTGACACGCAGTGGGTATTTGATGTGAACAACTGTCAAGGCCGCAAGAGTTTCTATTTATATTAGTTATAGTCTGTTTCTAATAAAGGCAAAGAAAGCTATAAAGCATGTGACCTATTGGCGTTCCTTGATCACATTTATATCAAAACAGATATTTTCTTTTAAAAAATGTAATTGTTATACGTTGGAAGGGGAGTACAGCGAGTGTAGCTCAAACCCTATTTGAACAGAAAAAATGGGGGAACGTGTGCGCCGCAAAATTCAATTATTCTGGTGAGTTGATGATTGAAAAATAATATGATATTTAAATAAATTCCATTTTATTATCACTTTTTACTCCGTAAGCCTTATAGTTTTATTATTATTTTTTTTTTAATTCGCGAATTTGATCAACATCACACACAAGAGAGGTAGAGGTAAACACGACCTCCCAATGGACAGAATGAGGCAGGGTGTGAGGCGTGAGTTTTTTAAACTAAGGAAAAATACCTCGCTAACTTTATTGAACAGTTTAACCGGTCCTCTGCTTTAGAACGGTTAATCACGTGTCCTTTAAAAAATGACTATAAATCATCACTGTTTACTTAATTCTTTGGAATTTTTTTTTTTATTAATTAGTTGCATTGAGGGCATAGCGGAAAAGAGCTGAACAGTACTACTAACAGAGTGTTTACCGGTCCTCAAATTCGATTTTGGTTTTATATTGTAGGGGATCTGTACCGGGGTTCTCGTTTCCTTTATCAACTACTCTCGTTCAAGTAATGACAACAACAAGCCATTTAGCACAGTCTTTATTTAGATGACACTTCTCATTTGTCAGTCGTTATGTCTTCGTGCCCTGTCTCTATGATCAGACTCTTTGTCGACACCCTCGCCTCGACTCGTTGGCTCCCCTTGGTCTAAGTGACTCTAGCACATCGCGGCTCCCCTGGCTAGTGTATCCCTGAATCTAAGTCCCTGCCCTTATATTCTCCACGCTGCTTAACCGGTCTTTAACCCACACATTCCTGGCTGGCTACAGACGCGTATCCCACGAAGTAATAAATGAACCAGCGAGTTTCTGATTGGATACAATTTACTTAGTTTATGCTAATCTACAAACTTTCCCACGAAGTTATTCAGGTCGCTGAAATACAATATTTGTTTCTACCCCGACTTAGACCCTTGTTCAATCAAGAGACAACTTTCCCCCTTGTGAATTTCCCGCATCCCATACATCTACGCGACACGTCAGGCTATCCCCTTGTCTTCCTCCCAAAAGTTGAAATACAATCTCTGTGAGATCTGTCCCCTTGGTGACCTGGCAATGGGTACCCGTTCGCGATTCACTACAATATTGACAGTTTTCAAAGGCATTTGACTTAAAATTACTAATTACCACATTGATATAAAATTGTATGTTTTCTAAAAAATTATTTTGTGTGCGTTGGAAAAAGAACACAGGGCATCAGAGCTGAACACAAGTGGGCGGTGACATCACATGTTCTTTGAAGTCACTATCAGAGGCAAAATTTGATAACACACTCTCTTTGTTGGTTCTCAAACCATTATGGAAAAATACTGACCAGACTCTTAATACATAAAATAAAATATTAATCATTAAGGTTTACTTCTTTGTTGGAACGATTTTTTTAAAAATGTATTACAGTCGAACCCACTTACCTCGAGCTCGCTTAGCTCGACCACCCTATTATGTCGACGTTTTTTATTGGAACCGCCAGATTCTCTCTTTGTCTTAGCATTTTCTCGTCGTTTAATTCGATTTTTTTAAGTCGCCGAAACCTCATCACACGAGCACAAAAAAGGGTCAAATTTGCCACTTAACATCGGTTATCTCGATCCCCATGACCAATCGCCAGCTTTTGAAAATGTTAGCGATGATTTTTTTATAACCAAGGGACCAAGTTTCTGCCTCATCAGGGTCTGCTGGTGACGTCACAGCCCACTTGCGTTTTGCTCTCAGCGCTGTGTTGCTTCTGGTACTAAGGCAATCGCCGGCTTTTGAAATTCTTAGTTTTTATCGATAATCAACGTTGGTTTTTATTTTAAATTTGTAAATTTCTGCTGTCAGTTGGTGCACATATACCTTTTGTTGTTAGCAAACATGTATGTACAATTTTATAGCATGCCGATAGCTTCATCAAACAAATAACGGCAATGCTGTTGTGTTTTAAAAAAAACTCCAAAAACACGTGCATGAACATTATCATTTATTAATGGGGCAATACCAAAATCATAGGCTGCTTACTGTAAACAAGGCTCCCCAGATTTTAAAATATATAATATAACAGACTACAGACAGTTTACCCACCCCCACTCTCAATCTCCCACACCATTGTTGTTGGTTAGTCCTATTAGCATCAAGTTACCGAAGGAATTGTAAGCTGACAGGATCGTTTGGAATAATAAAATGTACCGTGTGCAAACTTGTTGTCATTTGCAACCATTCATCCTTCAACCTCATTTTGACCATTACATGTACTGTACTACTGCTTTGTTCTCATTGTTTCATTCATAAGAAGTGGCCGTGTGGAAAAGCCATTTAACTATTGGTTAGAATTAATTAAAATATGTCAAAGTTGAAGGTTCAAAAGTTCAAAAGGAGTACCTAATTTATTTGTGTACGTTTATATAGAGAAAAGTTCGCTTTGTCATGAGTCATATATAGGTCACGATAGACCATTCTGAGTCCATTGTAAGACCCAAAGAAGATGATTAGGAAGAGAATGGTTCGGGGACAATGAGGGGATGTGTAGGTTACTTATTTGTGTAGCTTGTAAGGAAAATCAAGCTAGTGGCTTCGAATGCACAGTATCGCTCAATCTGGGTATCACCGCAAAACGGCGTTATATTTAAACTTAAACGGTCTTTAAAAACGAACGGTCTTAACAACCTTAAGAAAGAGTGAAGAAATAGGGTCCCGATATTCCGATACGATTCTGATTAATCGTCCCATCACTAATTAACGCACAACACGTACATAAAGAAATTTCAAGCGCATGTTAATATTTTGCCGCCATATTGGTTTTCGCTTTAACTCGATCATCGGTTATGTCGAGGCCATTTTTCATACCCCAACGCCGTCGACTTAAGCGGTTTCGACTGTATTTTTTATTCGCCTTTTTTAGGATAGTGTAGCAGAGGTTAACACTAGTGTGGGTACATAATAGGCGCTTAGATGTCAAATCAGACAACACGGGGCAAAAATTCGATGCTTTCTCCTGTTGGTTCCAAAAACATATTAAAAATTGGGATAAACACTTAACCGGTCTTAACAACCTTATTAAAAACGTTATGATTTTTTTCTTGAAAAAATTTTGACACTTTTTTTACTATAATTATTATTACTATTATTGATGGGTCACAAAACCCAATAATAGTATAATTGGATTTTGAAACCCTTTTTCTAAAATTTTGCACAAAAAAAACAAATAACTTAATAGCCATCTGTACAACTGACCAGAGTGTGACCTGAGTGGCTGCATTTAGTCAATCATTTTAGACTGTGTGCTTTTTTGTCAGGTGGACTCATACTGACAATAAAATGTATGAAGAAAGCCCAATTAAGTTAGTTGTTGCATACATCACATACTTGATTGGTTAATTGCCTATAGAAAATAAAATTGTTTCATTAATATTAATGGAAGAAGTCACTAATCCTTTTAATGTATTAATTTAATTAACTATTATCCATAACCAGAGAATCAATGCACACCTGCATGCTAAGAAACTTCCACCTTATGTGATCAACCTAGATCCGGCAGTTCTTGAAGTACCTTACCCTGCTAATATTGGTAAGTTTCAATTTGAAAATGTGTGGTACGCTATCAAAACAATTCTGTAACAGAAAAAAACAACTCCAAGGTGTTTAATTTAAATAAGTTGGTTCATCTTACTCTTAATTTAATTTAAGATTTGATAGCAGATAACTTTTATTCCAATAAAAAGAAACACAATATTTCAAAAACACATTTAAAAAAAAAATTTCTCAATGTAGTTCATGTCATTCCCATTGTTATTAGAAGAGCATCCTTGTATAGTCATTTTAGAAATAATATATCATATAGATATTATATCATAGAGAAAAGGACTGCAATAAATAAACATGTTTTACCCTTCATTTTCTTTTCATCATAATTTTGTATGTTTTATTATTTAAAATCTTACAGACATTAGAGACACAGTCAATTACAAAGAGGTTATGAAACAGTATCCTTTCAAAAAGTATGCATGTAATTTTTTTGTTAAATTGAATCTGTACTCGAAATAGTTTTCATAAATTTTAGCATTTTGTATTAAGCTTTTTTTAAAAACTGTTATTATAAATACTAGATTTTTTTTTTAATTTAAAAAGCTAAAGACAAAATTTTACCACTTATTTGAAGTTGATTATTAACCATCATGGAGTATGATTATTTCAAACAAAATAGCTCAAAAATTTTTAATTTTCCCCACTAGGGACATAGACCATCAACTGGAATTCTCCATTTATCCCAGTCCTGTACTTTCTTTCCAGTTACTTCCTGGTGTCTCTAGCTCAGGTTTCCATTTATTTTTGCCCCTTCCTAACTTTTTTATTCCACTGTTGATTCTGTGTTTTCTGGGGTTATAAAGATATGTGATTGTGTTGCCTCCCCAACATCCAGATTTTTCTTATGATGTCTTCAGCAATAGGCTCTTGTTATCTCCCCTGAGGAAATCTTTTTAGCCATTTTATATTTACCACCTTAAAACTTTGGCTTACACCTGGGCAACCTGTCTCATCAGCTGGGCAGTGTCTAGGCAGTGGCACCTGTCTAAGTCTAAGAAGACATCATGTGGACTACTGTTTCAGGGAGTAGGCTGCAATGCCAAAAGTTAAGAGTACCTGTTGTGTTCTAGTTTGTTGAGTATTTGTTAGTAGAGCATCAACATTGCAATGTTGCGTACTGGGTTCTGGAACTATCTTAACAATAAAGACAGACTCTTGTCGAATAGAAGATGTTCTTTATTGAACTATAATGCACGTAAAATCCTTCCTCCAGCCATCGAGACATCACAATATACAGCTTACAGGATCACAGTCTTTACAGCGTTCCAGATCTCACGGTATAGGCATACAGGCTCGCAGCCTTCTAGTGTTCGAGCAAACCTCGATAACACTCGCCTTCTAGTGTTCGAGCACACCTCGAAACACCATCCATCAATCCACAGCTCTGGCCGAACGATCCCACACGGATGTTACAAGTCTCTCGTATCCTCTCTCGCTCGTCTCGTACACGTCTGCTTTCATCTCTCTACACACTACACAGACCCACACTATATATACCCTTGCGCGCACTCTCCGGTCATTGTCTGACCTTTCACCAGTCAGTCTCTGAACACCGTTCAAACAATCTCACAACAACTCACAAAACTCATTGCCAACTCATCAACAACTCAGAAACATTCATTGACAGTGATTCTCATACCTTGACACAATCTGCCCTCATATCTATTACTAATTATTACTATTATGACGTTACATGAACCAGATGCTTTTAAACTGATGGATACCACGGTTTATTTTGCTATTGCTTACTGTACTGTCTTCTATTTGGAAATTATTTGTTGGTTATATATTAGTAATTAGGTGTGGATGTTCATTAAGTCATTCCTCAAAGTGTTTTCCTCATTCTTTTTTGTTCATTTTCATTTTGTTTTGTTTTTTAAATTGATTTTCCTTTCTCATATTCAACTGGTCTCCCTGCCCCTGGTTCTCTTTTATTAGATGGTCTCTGGCTCTCTTTTATTAGATGGCCTCTGGCTCTCTTTTATTAGATGTCTTCTGGCTCTCTTTTATTAGATGGCCTCTGGCTCTCTTTTATTAGATGGCCTCTGGCTCTCTTTTATTAGATGGCCTCTGGCTCTCTTTTATTTATCTGAAAGCTTTCTTACTTTCTAGCCATGTTGAAATCAGAATCCAACTTAACAAATGCCAAGTTATTCTCTTGGCCCAAATGGTGGAATTGTAACATCTCTCAATCTTTTTGCCACACGTTTTGATCAGGTGAGTAAATTTTACTTTGGCACTTAATAAAAAAAATGTCGTTTAAACCTTCATTTCCCATTTATTTAAATTTGATGACCTTTACTAAGTATACATGTGTATTTAATGTTTTATGTCATGTGTTGTTTTCTTTCTAAGATCATGGTCAATTATAAAGTTTGTAGCCAATTAGCATGAAGTGTGTTGCTTCAGTACCAATATTGTATAAAATACTGGATCATTTGATTCCGAAATGCTGGATGTAAATTTGTAAGAAGTCTACATCATCCTAAACAGGGTTTTATTGTTTATTTGCAGGTGATGAATTTCATTGAATCAAAGTCTTCTGAATGCAAGTAAGCACTATTTAATGACAAAGCTGATTTACTTTCTTCAAAAATAAGAAACTAAACTTTTTAAACAGATTTCATACTTTGTAAAGCACATAAAAAAACTTTTCTAATTTTTATCACCCATGAAATTAGGCATGAAAGATTTATGATTTGATATAACAGTATATTTCCCTGGCGTTTTTGAGATTGAAATGTTCACTTTTAAAGTTTAACTTCAAGTGCCAATACCGTCACATAGCCATGTTGTTGCTGATATACATGTTTTTAAAATACATAGGGTGTCATCCTATTCACTTGTTCTAGTATAAATATGTTTGTATCCATAAGATCAGCTACAACCTAATCAAAAAATATTTCCATTTGTTTGGATTAATAAAAGAATATTTTTTATATCATTTATACCATTCTTTAGGTATGTGGTCCTTGACACTCCAGGTCAGATAGAAGTTTTTACATGGTCTGCATCTGGCACAATTATAACTGAGTCCCTAGTATGTTTCTTCATAGCAATAGTAACGGTAGTTGTTGATAACAAGTAACTCAATTCATTAAGAAATTAAATTCATATTTTCATAAATGGATTTGGTTTCTATAATTGCTATAATCTTAAGTTAAACAGTAATTAGCTAATTGAGCGTCATACAAATACAATAATTTAAAAATTATTTCTTCTCTAAATGATCAATAAACATATACATTTTTTAATAAACTCAAATCTAAATTTAAAAATTTAGGTTTTGTGTATTACTATTAAAAGAATTGATTTGTAGAGATAATAAATAAATTCAAATGTGATAGTCATGTAACTAATATTAATTAATGTTACTGAACCTTACTTTAAACTTGATTTTTTTTCATCAGGCATCAAGTTTTCCTACAGTAA
This sequence comes from Radix auricularia, assembly GCA_002072015.1. Taxonomy (NCBI): domain Eukaryota; kingdom Metazoa; phylum Mollusca; class Gastropoda; family Lymnaeidae; genus Radix; species Radix auricularia. The sequence goes on along the minus strand of MUZC01004640.1, from coordinate 149,589 downwards.
TTGTATATGTAATGGACACACCTAGAAGTGTTAACCCTGTCACATTTATGTCCAACATGCTGTATGCCTGCAGCATACTTTATAAAACTAAATTGCCATTTGTTATTGTCATGAATAAGGTTAGTTCAAATTTCTCATATATAATTTTAATTAAATCTGCCTGCATTTTGTAGAGTACATTTAGGAATATTACTTAATCACATGACTTAATGAAAATAGACAGTGTTTTAGGCTTATAACAATTATTGGTTTAGGATTAATAAAGACATAAAGCAGGTCATACAATTAACATGAGAGTTGATGATAGAAAATTAGTTTTGTCATCTTCTAACTACCCTATTCCCCAAATTATCTTTAAACTTTTGGGCAGTTAAAGTAATTCATGCTCCTTGAAATCTATTTGACAATGTTTTATAATTATTTAAAATATTTCTCAGCTTTAAGCTTAATTAAATACTTTGTTAGTAAAATAGTCTCTTATTCTCCTTTATAATTTTAGTCTTTAAAAACTTTGCCACTGTCCAGTTGTTTTTTTTTTCGTTAACTTATTTGTTATTAAAACACTTTTATCAACAGATTGATATCATTAGTCACAAATTTGCTCAAGAGTGGATGACTGATTTTGAAGTTTTTCAAGATGCTCTTGACCATGAAAAGTCTTATGTCTCTAACCTGACACGTTCCATGAGCCTGGTGCTTGATGAGTTTTATATGACAATAAAGGTAGATGACAGATATCAAAAGTTTTGTAACTTTATCATATTTTAACTGTTCAATGTCGAGGTAACAAAAATGTATACTTAATTTAAAATTATATGATAGTAAATATGGATTACTGTTGTGAATTGAAGAACCAATTATGTTTTTAGGTTATGAAGTCCTGACATATGTAGAGCTCCTAATGTAGTACAAATTGATTGAGCATTGGGTGGATTATGAATAAACACATTTTATGATTAAAATCTAGGTGTTATTTTTTCCATTGTAACTGATCATTAAATTAAAAGTAATTATCCATTAACCTAAAAAACTTTGTTTCCTAAAACATTCTAGTTTTGAAATTATATGTTTAGAAAACTTTATATATAGGTTCCTCAAGAATTGTGCTACAAATCAGCAAGCAACTCCATTAACTTTAAAGTTTAAATCCCCATAAAGTTTTTGTTAAACTTCTGCCTCAGTCCTGTAGGGATTTCCTGTATTGCGATCAACTGGTTATGAAATTTAAAAAATTGCTGAAAATGTGTTTATATTATTATAGTCATACTGTTTTCATCTATTAGGATAAGAATGGTTATTTTATGTATCTCATATGACCGTTTTGAGTTTAATACTAATTTTACTTATAGTTTAGTACTATTATTTTTATAATAAAATATAGCAAATTCACATCTTCAAAAAAAACCCAGTAAAAACTACAAAAAAACTTTGCAAATCGAGCTATAACACTAGCGAGGGAAACGACCGCCTTTGCCGGAATAGGAATACATATTTTTTCACGCACTGAAGAGTTTTTATTTTCTGTCATTTCGTTTCTAAAGAGAGCTCTATCAAGGCGCGCTTTGGTAAAAGAGACTAGGCGCGCATTACCAAACTTTGTCAATTTAAAGGTTAAGATTGGATTCAAACAGATGATGACCTTTTTGTGATGTCACTAAAAATTTCAAGGAATAATTTCTGCAATTTTTTTTTGCCATGCTTTTTTTATTTCAAAACTATTTCCAGAATGTTGGAGTTTCAGCAGCCACTGGAGAAGGCCTTGATGAGTTTTTCCAGAAAATAGATGAAGCAGCTGTTGAATATGAACAGTGGGTTTTTTTAAATTTAAATTATGTTGTTTTTCTTAACTCTTAAAGCCCCAGAAGGTTTTCAATAAACTTCCGCCTCAGTCCCGTAAGGATTTCCCGTATTACGATCAACCGGTTATGAAATTAAAAAATTTGTGTAAAATCCATTTATAATATTATTGTCATACTGACTTCATTTTTTAGGCCAAGAATGGTTATTTTACGCATCCAAAAGACTACTGAGTTTAAAACAATATTTACCTGTAGTTTAATACTATTATTTTAGTAATAAAGTATAGCGAAAACGTATCTTCCAAAAAAAAAACGTTAAAACTACCAAAAAACATCGCGAATCGAGAGATAAAACTAGCGCGGGCAACAGCCGCCGTTGCCGGAAGTCGAATACATCGTTTTTTCAAGCATTGAAGAGTTATTATTTTCCGAGATGTCATTTCTAACAAGATTTGTATCTAGGGACGCATTATGATGCTTTACGGATAGCGGGAAGAGACGCATTACGACGCTTTGCGACTTTAAGAGTTAATACTTCTTTTTCAACTCTTGTTTAGTTAAACTTTTTTTCTACTGACAAAGGAATTCTTAGTATTTGATTATTTGCTCCTCTAATATACTTATATTGAAATTTAAACCATGTAGGCTTCAAATATGATCTTATTTGTATAAATGGGCTTCCTCTGTGGCATTGAGAAATTACCACACACTATTCATTATTTTTTTTTATTTCCCCACTTTAAGCCAGTGTGACAATGGTTCACCCTTTATTTAAAATATTATTTTATTTATGCTATCATCTTTGGGTTTCTTGAGGAACATAAGGCCTCTGTCAAAGCAACACATGTGACTTGGTTTCTTGCTAGTATTTTTAGTTCTCCACAGATCTTTTCTGCTCTATTAGCCGCATCCAATACAATATGTCTCCATGTTTGTAATATTATTCGTTAGGATTTAACACAGGTTACTGATGAAAACCTAAATTTGGCTAACAGTAAAATGAACACTGACATAGCCAAAGAAAATACATTCATAAAAACACAAATTTGATCATTTTCTGAGTACTACCTGAGAGATATCTAGCAAGTGGCTTTGAAATTGGAAGCAAGTTTATGACATGATAATTATTTTAAAATATTGTTTTACATATTTACAGCAATGACATTTTAAGTCATATACTCCAACCCTAAAATAATATTCATGTGTTAGAGATTGTTTTCTTCCAGGGAATACAGACCAATGTATGAAAAGTTGAGGTCGGAGAAGGCTCAAAAGACAGAAGCAGAGAAGCAGAAAAACAGGGAAGCTTTTAAAAAAGACTTGTCCTCAGATCAGACCCAACTGGCCTCAAGTGGTTTGTTTTCTTTTATTAGTATAATGAAATAAAAATGATACCTAGGTTTAACCCTACCTGATTTGAAGCCCCCAGCCTAACTCTCCCCTATACCTTGGTTCCCTAGCATTAAAGAGAAAAAACTAACATATTGTTAAAAAAAAATTACTTACATGCAAAGTAGTGCTTGGAATGGAATAAAACTTTGAGAAATTATAGAAAATAGGTTTATTTCTTTTATTTAGAACCCAATTTGTACCTTTGAGTGCTGATCCACTTAGAAGAAAAAATATTTTTTCACAACACAGGGATTGTCTACATAAGACATTCTAGGATTTCGCTTGTTTTATCAGGAATATTTTTCTACACACACTACACATGTCATACACACAACATGACTATGTTATAGCATGCTACTTAACCTAGAAACATATTCTTGATAAAATTATGACTTAGATACTGACAAAATCAAAAGAATTAAACTATTTAAACACATAAACAAAGTTCCACTTTCCTGTCAAGTGCTTGGTTAATTAGACACTTGTCTTACATTGAATTTTCAAAAACATTTCACATAAACACACACATAAAATTCAAAACATGATGGCAGCCATTGGGAATGACTTTTATTTAGGTTGCATGTGGATAGGTTACTTGTTTTTAGTACTTCCTCAAAGTTTTTCATATGCTGACCTACATACCATGAATTCGGTAACTCGTTATATAGGAATTCAATTAATTACCTAATGTTCGGTAACTCGCCTCAGTAGAGTTAAACGTTTTATCATATTTTTTTTTACTCAACTTTGTTAAAAACAAATATGGATATTTAAACATGGTTAATTGACACCACAAGCATTATCAATATTTTTATTTTTTAATGTAAAAGTAAAAGCTATTTTTTCAGTCAATCTGACCAAATATAGGATGGGAAGTTTAAAGTGAGTGGATCACTTATTTAAGTACAATACTTAAACATGACTAAAATAACAAATTTAAAAATGTCAATTTGCAATGGCCACTAAAAATGACTTGGTCTTTGTTATTTTATTGTTGTATAGAGAGAATGGTATTTAATTATTACCTTTATTGGTGGTACTCATGTAGTGGGTTCAATGTGTTGGTTCTTTTATATAACTAGAACATCTATTTATTTCTAAAAGTGATTATGAAGTGGTCCAGTGATGACAATGAACTACACCATTGTGCAATTGGTATTCTAATTCTATTGAATATACTTGTAAAATATGATGTTATCCTACATTCCAGAGCTCCTGGGTTCTGTGTCTAATAGAATTTCCATCCAACCTCTTGGAGACGATGACAGTGATGATGAGTTTATCCAGCCTCACTATACAGGTAAAACAATCAATTTTAAGCTTAAGTAATTGACAAATACAGGTGCAAATGTTTTGACAAATGCTTTCGCCCTTCAAAATAAGCAAAAGAGGTTATTTTGAATTTACATCATATATTATCTCCCCTACCTTAAAGTGTGGGCATGAATCCCTCACAAAGCTTCAAAGTTTATAATGGTTACAATTTTTGCTTATATTCTTGGGTATTGTATTTACCTAATGTTAATTTTTAATTGACAACCAATAAGTAGTGGAAATAACCTTATTACATTTAAAGCTTTTAATTTTTAAAAAACTTTATACACATTTTTTAAAACCTTTTTATAAAAAAACTATATACACATTTTTAAAAAATTCTATTTTACATTTTGATCCTACGATTTGTATCTTAATATTTTTCTCAGATGAAGAAAAGGATCCAGAAGAAGCTTCTTTTCAGCGTTATTTAGATGCAAGGAGACAACAGCAAACTAAAAAAGTTGTCAATAAAAAATCTTAGTGAATATCTGGAAGAGTGAATGCAATTAAGATGTGTGATTGTGAGAGACCTTGGATGTTTATATATTATATAAATTAGATCTTTAGATTGAAAGCTAATTTCCATTGAGTATTTTCCTGAAAAGTCAATAAAACATTTTTGCAATCAACTTTTTTTAATTAAATAAGTGTGAAAATTTTTCTTAAGTTCTAAGCTAAAAAGTCAATAAATAACAATCGGTAATAATCAATTTTTTATTTCCTTTTCACATTTTTTTTAATAAAAAGGGAAAATGTCATTCATATATATATATATGTATATATATATATATTAGTATTAGGGCTGCGGAAATTAATGATTAATTAATCGATTAAAAATAATTTGTTCTTATTAAAAATTGATAAAATATTTCTAATATTTTTTTTCTCCAATTTTTCAATTATTTTATATTTTTTGGTACTTACATACTTTTCCCTCATATTGTTATTATTTATTTAGACTTGCATACATAAACAAAAAAGGATTTCTCTCCTTATTTCTTGCATAGCAGAACAAATTTGTTGTGTTATGTCACAAAATTTGCAAGCCAAGGAGTTACCGCGACCTGACTGAATTTCGTGAAATTATGAATCGCATCTTAACAGGATCTATATATAATAAAATTAATCAATTAATTTTTACATATTAATTGAAAAAAAAAAATTTAATAAGCCCTAATATATAAGTATAATTTTTTTTAATGGAATTTAGAACATTGACTTCATCTGCTAAATAATTTCTTTGTAGATGCAAGGGTAATGCCATTGATGTTTTCAATAAAAGCTTTTACAGTGGTCTTTGGGAAGCCATGATGTCAGAGTAAAGCTAAAAAAAACAAATTACACAAACTTTTTGTGTAAGAAAACAATAAATTTAAGCTTTATTTATGAACTAATACAAATAATAGTAAACGTTTCCACTCATGCCTTCATCAGTACTAAGTACAATAACATAAATTATTACTTACATATGTCTTAATACGAATTAGAGTCTATGTGATAAAAAATGAAAAGAGAAACAAAAACAAACAAGGACACAGAATATAGGAAAAATCTTTTATCGATAAAATGGCTACTTTCCGAAGACTGACTTCAGAGCCAAAATTATTGACTCTGTCTTGTCATTGTTCAACTTCAATCTCTTTGATTTGATGATGTCCTCCATGATTGTACAACAAAACTGCAACCTTCAATAGTCTGAACAGCGGCAGCACAGCACTAAGTATTCACGTAAATCTTTTGTAAAGCTTTGTGTCATCCGCAAATAATTTGCGAGATGTACCGCGACCTTCAATGATATTTCTTAGCTGGATAAAGTAAATGGAGAAAAGAATGGCCCCTAAAACTGAGCTCTGTGGTACGCAACAGATTAGGACTGTTTCAGTGGAAATTGACTCATCCACCACAACACTGTGCTAGTCTGCTAATCTTTTAAGTGTAATGTAAATATTAAATATAAAAACTATGTAATAACGTACCGGTACTAAACATTTGTAAAGATCATCATGCCACCCCTCAAAAATAAAATTAATTAATTAAGAAAATAATAATAATACATTGCCATCAGTCTGTTAAGCTCAATCTGCCATTACTTAAGAACTAGTGCAACAAAAACTCTAGTCTTCTGTGCTCTTGTCCTAGCTCGTATTGATTATTGCAATTCTCTTTTCTCAGGTGCGCCTAAAAATGAATTGAAAAACTTCGGGAAAGCTCAAAATTCAGCTCCCAGACTACTTCTTAGGGCAGAAAAACATTTCCATGTTACTCCGCTACTTTACTCACTTCATTACCTACCTATCAGTCCTAAAAAAAGCCAGAAAAGATTACAAACTGGCCGTTCTCTGTCACAAATTCTTTTCAGACTCATGCCCTTCCTATCTTAATGAACTTTTGTCGGTCTACTCACACACACTATAGCTACGCTAATCTGCAGACACACACATTCTCTCTGTTCCTAAGACACGCACTAGAGTCTAAAACATTTGGTTAAAGGTTGTTCTTTTTTTTATTGTTCAGCCAAACAATGGAATTGCACATCCATAGTATTAAAACAACCAAGTCCTTCAAGACTGCACTTAACACATTTTTTCAAAATTAATGAAACATTTCTTTTAATGATTAACGTAGCTCTTTGTGTTATGTACTGTAATTAATGTGGTTGTTGTGGTATGAAAGCTAATGTATTATTTATATGTAAGTAATTACCTTCATGTAAAGCTCTGTGAGCCGAGTTCCTGTCTGGGATACAGTGCTATATAAATAATCAAATTATTATTATTCTTGTTTTGTTGGGATCTGCTACGGCAGTCTTTTCCTCCTCTAACCTATTTTAAATAGTTTAAAACACACCCCTCACGTATTACACATTTAGTAAAAAAAATATATAAATGCATACATTTCCGTAAAGTGAATAACAATTTTGGGCTCCAAGTATCGGCGTATTCAGGGGGGCAAGGGGGCCATTTGCCCTCCTACATTTGAGAAAAAAAAAATGTCATAAATTTGTTACAAAAAAAAACTAAACGAAATTCCCTGCAAGTTAATTACATTGAAGACATTGTACACATATCAAACATAAAAAAAGAATTATATCTGCAAATATAACTGATTACATTACTGATTGTTGTAAATAAAAATTTCTGTAAAATTTTTAGCAAAAATACGTCAGCATTTATATTTGTGTGTCCATGTAGTTTCACATAGCAAACGAACATTTTGATTTGTTTTTTTTTCGCTGATTTCTAGGTCGAAAACACTTTACTTTAATTGATTTAATTGTTCCTATTGTGTTTCGAATAGCATTCACATTATTTAAATCGTTCACGACAAGATTAAGTTTATGTAAACTGCAATGTACAAAAGTTGCTTTTGGGTATTTTTTCTAATTATTGCTTGGATTCCTCCTTCTTTACCTGCCATTTTACAACAACCGCAGTATCCTTAACTAGCAACCTTTGTCATATTTAATCCAAATTTTAATGAATTTGTAATGATGGTGTTTGCTAAACCTTCAGCTTTTCTATAGACAATTTGGAATATATCCCAGGAATTCTTCTGTGAGCATCATTTTTCCATTTTGTTCTTTGACAAATCTAACACCAAGTAACATCAACTCAATCCCCGAAATGGCATTTATCTCGTTGGCCAGTAAAACTGAATCATTTCCTTCACGAACGATGTCCTAACGCTAGAGAGACCCACAAATTTCGATAAATTATTGTGATTTGCATGGTTGCCGAGGGTGATACGTCAAAACGGCCCCAGACAAATCGGCCGTGGTCAAAACGGCCCCAGACAAATTGTTCACATTTTTACAACAAATTTGTTTTGTTTTTTTCCATTTTAAGTTAAATTTAACCCTTGTTCACTTTATTCTCCTTTTAAGAAAGTTGTCCAATTATAAAATTATTTCTTGTGACGTTATGATATTATTCCTTCTCAACAAACAATTGTGACTTGCTACCATATAGTCTATAGTTTAACTTATTAAATTCTTTCTTGTGTTGTTATTATTATTGTTTTTAGTGAACTAAAACTGACACTGAATCGGCGAGTAAAAATAATAATATAAAATTTAATTCCATTAACACACATTAGTCCAGGGCCGATTTGTCTGAGGCCGTTTTGACCGGGGCCGTTTTGACCGGGACCGTTTTTTTGGGGCCAATTTGTCGGGACCGTTTTGTCAGGGGCCGTTTTGTCGGTGAACCTGGAATGATTACCAAGAACTTCATCTCCAGATTGCACGAAACTCTAACAGATCATAAAAATTACCAGAATATAATTCTTTTCCACGAAGTACTAAATCATGCATGCCCCAAAATAGGATTGTAGAAATGATGGGACCCAATTTGTTGTGATTTTCTTGAATTTGTCTTCTAAATGATGAGTCCAACTGCCCATCTATAGAAACTATAGAAAATTGCTTGCAGTTGCATATTCATGATAGCCTTTGTGTCATGTGCTTTGCATGTGGCTAGCTTGATCTTCGTTAAAATCTTTATATTTTATGCATGTTTTGATGACAAATGCCACCTGAATTCCTCGATTTACTTTTTTTCGGAAACAACACACAATAATTACAAAAGGCAAATTTTAACTTTTGCGAGTATAAAGCAAGGGTGAATGGTTTGATAACCATGCATATCTAATAACTAAAAACTCTGTTTCCCTCACTGTCAGCTCTTAACTCATACATTTTATCAGGGGTGCAACAATCACAAATCAGCTGCAATTTCAACTCATTTGAAAGGTCGTGTGTCCAGACATACCTTCCAATTTCCAATTTAGAAAATAAATAAGTATCAGCGGCAATCAAATTAGAAAAAGTAGCCTCAGCTGTGTCTGGCTGTTGATTTGTACTGATGTCCTCAATGCAAATGATAAGTCAGATGCCACAGACACCCCAAATTCTGCTAATAAAGGCATTTCGGAATCCCGCGATTTCACTACTTTTCGTTGTTATTTTAAAAAGCCTGCAAATAATTTTCTATCCATCTTTGGCAATCCTGCAGTTTCTACACGTATATTATTTCACAGCAAAATTTAATTTTCTTATGAGAACTTATGTTTTTTTTTTTATTTATTAAATGCATTAATATTTGTTATATTTTAGCTATTACAGCGTTATTTTGTGAGTCTTATTAATTTCTAAGACTTTTTGGCGGCACTAATGTAATACTTAACTCAAATTTAATTGAAAATTAAACCTGTATAGCATTGTCAGTTAGGGGCCGTCCATAATTGACGTCACGTGATTTTGGCCGATTTTAACCCACCCCCTCCCACTTGTCACACTTCGTTACAAAAACTTAGCCCCCCCCCCCCCACACACACACTTACACAAAATATGACTCAAAAAGCTGTGACACCCCACCTTAAGGTGGTATTGTCTAATTGAAAATGAGCATGTTTTAAAACACTTTATTGCTATTTTAGTATGTGTTTAGTGTAACGTTACAATCTAATTAATATCGTAACACGCGATAATCCGTGCAAAACGTTATAAAATAGATAGTAAGATATCGAATATTTAAGTGGGCGTTGGCTTTTAGTATCGCGTTTTGACGTGACGTCCCAACTCTTAATCCCCCCTCCCACTCGTCACAAATTTGGGGACCCCCCTCCCCATAGGCGCGTGACGTCACTGTTGGAAATTAATAAACTTGATTTTTTGCCCCCCCCCCCCGGAAAAATTCTTAGCGACGCCCATGGCTCCAAGTCCACTTTTAATATTTTAAATATTCTCATTTAGGGGATTTTATTAGGAATATTTGAGCGATAATTAGACAGACCTTAATTGGATACTTTACAATGCCAGTTGAGATTTGTTAAAAGTAAGAAGGGTCAGATCAAGTGTCAAAGACTATTATCTTTTTGATCTTCAATTTATTTGGTTTTATTTTTCAAATAAATTTTAGACTACATGTTCATATCAATACTTACTTGGCTGAAGTTGGGTTTTAGTGAAATCATTCATAATAATGCTATTTATTTTAGTATTAGCTTCCCAATCTTGATTGTCCTGGTCGAAGATCATAATAGGCCTAAGTAATAAGTAAGGCCCAGTTGAAATACAAAATCAACGGTGTATGAATGTACTGTAAGTGTAACTCAAATAATCGTTATAAAAAGAGCAACATAGTAATTGCTCCCTATTTATAATTAAAGGTCGTTGAACATTATTTATTATTATCATTATATGATTAATATATGGTAATCCTGCAGTTTTTACACATAATATAATTCATATATTAATTATAATTATTTCACTGCGGAATTTAAGAATTTTCTTGAGAGCTTACCTCTATAATTTATTAAATACATTATTATAATAAATTATATGTTGTATTTTAGCTATTACAACGCTTATTTGTAATTGTATTAATTTTTAAAGCTTTTTTTCAGCTTTGGAAGCTACTAAATGGTAGTAGAATACATCAATTTTGTTTATCTTGCATCCTACTTGCCGGATTTTCACAGTAAGATGCCAAATGAAATTTTCTCACTTAAAAACAAATGAAATAAAAATCAAGTATCTAGTAACGAATGAAGAAATGAAATTTTCTTTAAATCATTTATTGGCTGAAGCAAAAAATCTTGACCGTGAAGTCACAACGCTACCGATTGCTTGGAATGAGAATTCCTTCCCTTAAATCATGTTTGTTTTCTTATTTATTTATTACCTCCCCTTGCGAGGGAAAGTAAGGAATTTACTTAAAAATTAATGAAAAATAACAGTGGAGGGGTTGAGGGGAGGGCCTCAAAAATATAAATATAATATTCTAAAAATATAAAAATGCAGAACTATATTATGCTATGCCTTTTTTTAAAGTCACGTGCCATAGCAACAAGATGGCTGCCGATAATGACGTCACGGTCGATAAAGTACATGTTTACCCATTTATTTATCATTTAAGAACATAACAAAGATGAATAATACTTTTTAAAAAAAAATTTTAATTCAGTACATTTATTCTAGCATGGGTAAAAATCATCTGCCAAGCCAGGCCCTAGTAAACTAAATGGACATATTGTAACCTCATTATGTATCAGAGAGAGCCGAAAAAATGCTTTTGAAATTAACACAAATTACTAATTAGCGATGTAATAGCTTAAATACAACATATAATAATCTATTTAATCATTTAAAATCATAAGTTTTCAAGAGAAAAATAAATTTCACTGTGAAATAATATACGTGTAAAAACTGCAAGATTACCCATTATATTTACAATAATGAAAGAAGGCCGATTAAGATTCATATTTAGTATAATTTAGCATGTAGATATGCAAATATGTTTTAAGTATGCTTAATAATAACTTAATAACTTTAACTTGAAACTAATTACTAATATCCTTATCTCATATGCAAGAACAAACACATACAAGTTTTCTTTCTTCCCATCCGGTATTCGGGCGTGTAATGGGTTGGCTGAAGAAACCAGTAAAGCCAACACCTTATCATCATTTATAACTCTAATAAGAATACAGGACCAGTGCTTTTTTTCTGAAGAAAAAGGTTCCGGAACGCATATTTATGTCCGTTTTGTCATAAAGAAATAACACTGAAAGGAGTGTAGTAAACATAAAATTTTAGATTATATCAAAGAAACAAAATTACAAGGTTTAAACTGTTAAGTTTTATTAACTATGTAGGCTAATCTACTAAAAAGACAACCTTTGAGGTTTTACAGCAAGTTCCACAGTTTTCGCATGTTTTCATCTGACAAATCATCTCGATTTCTTTTCCTGCTTTGACTGTCTACAGCTGAATGTCTTCCTCGAAATAACCACGATCAACGTACTTTGAAGGATCGAAAAATGTGAGAGATGGACCCACCAATCTGATGAATAACAGTGACGAAACTGTTTTTGTCATCAAAGAAGCCCTGGTTGGGGTGATTATAAGATTCATCTGCAAAAATCCTCTCTCGCACTCACTAGAAGAAATAGAAATAGTATGTATATCACGAATCAACGGAAGCAGTGTTTCTGGATATGTCTTTTCCATAAGGTATTCACGGAATCCACGAATCATTTCTCTTTCATTTAGTTGTAGTCTGTTTGAAAATTTTCTAATTTCCATTTCTCCAAATGTTATCTGGTTGGTAACGTTTTCTGACCACTGTTTTTGATCTAATATGCGAGCCCACTGAGCTAATTCAGCATCTTCGTTAGTAAGCAATCTGTTCCCAATTGAGTTCTTTAATTTTTTGTAAAAGGCGTTAGGATCAATAGGAGGATCATTAGGTGAGTTTGTTGTGTGTAATATAACTCCATGAAAGCTGAGATGCTCGGCGGCAGCTGTTGCAGTTTTATAGTATGTGCCTGCATTTTGACTTCTTTCCTCAAAGACTTGTACAAGTGCTTTTATTTTTTGATTCGCCTTGTATAGATCTATGTTGCGCTCCTGTAAATCCAAGCTCAACTCAGATAATTCCTGAAGAGCATCGCACATTAATCCTAGATCCATTATAATTTCTGTAGATGTAATTTTCTTCTTCAGGCCTTCATAAGTGCACTTATCACTTGCGCTTCTTGTTGGATCATTTGTCGCTTCTTCAAAATGCTTCACCAGCGCTGCATAATTATTCCACACTGCAAACACCGAACGAAAACTAGATGATACCCATCACGTGCTTAAAACTCGTCCAATTTTCAACAGCTCAACTTCCAGTATTTCAGCACAAGAATGCAACTCTCTGCTGTTTTTTTGGCGAAGCATGATACAGGACGTAAAGCTTATCCAGAAAAGATTTAAATCTATTGATTCCTGAAATCTCCTTTACAGTATCAGCTACTGACAATTCGAGTCTATGATTAGCACAATGCCACACTATCACAGATGGAAATTTATCGGTAAGTAACTTCTTAACTCCACTTTTGCATCCGAACATTACAGATGCGCCGTCGCATGTTACAGAAACTAAATAGTCTTTCAGGTAATCTTCTGTTATTCCATGAAACGTGAGACATTTGAGTATTGCATCAAAAATTCCCTTGGCTGTAACATTTTCAAGCTCCACTAAGTCTAGAAATAAATTGATTGGTTCACTCATTCCCGTTCCCTCTTCTACGCAACTCCGAATATACACTATAAGTGTTGATTTTTGACTCAACGTGGTAGATTCGTCGATCATCACTGAAATCTTACAGCGAACGATTTCTTTGGCCATCTTTTTCCTCATTTAGATGCTTATATGATTCACAATATTGATGCACGCATTTGTAGAATGCAGAATGCAACCCATGTCAACTCCGTTCAGTTCTTGTAAATCAACTTCCATTTCAAAGTTTTTTAAACGATTGATTTGCTTTTGCAACTTTATATGCAGTGCGAAAGACCTTTTCTGTGACAAGTTTGTCACGTTTTAAAAACTTTAAAACAGCATTGCCAATGGTATCTTTTTCAGCTTCTTTTTTTATCTTTAAGGCTGCTTGATGCCCAGCAGATTCTTTATGATCGAAATTTTTTTTCCGCAGTGACGTTAGTTGTTTCTTTCTATCGTCGCCATAACAAGTTATTTCACCATTACTCCATTCTGTTGATATTTTCATGCCCATCTTGGCCTCTACGCTAAGCAATCCCACATTTCTGCAGACTGTGCAGCCAAGTTTTTTGTCTTGAAACCACAGCCACTCATTTTTTGAGAAAAATTCTGTTTTCGTCTCTACTGTCCAGCAACTCGGCCAATCGTTTTTGTCGGAGCACTCATGTACGCAAGTTGGGCCGGGCTATTATATATCACTAGTTTATTTAATATTAAAATTCACTTTACACTATCAGCGATATTGCATTCAATGAAACCTGAAAAAGCAGTAAAGACCAAACATTTCAAGCAAAAAAATAAAAAGTCTGTGGAAAAAGGTGCCGGAACGCCGTTCCGGTGCGTTCCGCCAGAAAAAAAGCACTGTACAGGACTAAACACAAACCATAGATATACGTAGGACGCAATAATCTTCTGTACAGAAGGTGTGTCTGTAATATATAAGATAAGATAATAATTTTGAATAAAAATATCATTCATTATGAATCATGTATATTTAGGAAAAATAACCTAGGGCAAGGGCAAGAGTAAAAAAAAAAAGTGTCTATGCCTAAAGTATAAATAATAGGGCTGTTATCGATTAATTTCAATTTAATTGTTAAATTTTGAAAAATTAACAAATAATTAATCGATAATTTTGATGAAAGCTAAAAATAAGATGTATGACATCATTAAACTGAAAATTTCAAGGGAAGTAACAAAAACAAGCATTTGACACTATTTAAATTTAAGTAGTTCAATATAATGTCAAAGAATTTAAATTTTGTTATTGTTAATTAAGTAAAAACAATGTTTAATTTTTTTAATATAATTTTCCTTATATAAACAGCTTATTTTAAAGTTTACACTTTAAAAAAAAATATTTTTAAAGTGTAAACCTTAAAATAAGCTGTTTATATAAGGAAAATTATATTAAAAAATTAAACATTGTTTTTACTTAATTACCAATAACAAAATTGAAATTCTGTGACATTATATTGAACTACTATAAAAAAAAAAAAGATTTTTAAAGTGGAGAAGTTTGTACATAAAAAAGGAAACTATTATTAATTAGAAATAATTAACTATTTATTAATAAATTGAAACAATTATTTAAAACATTTTCTTTAATTTTAATACTTATTTTATCCATTAAAATAATTTTAATCGTTAAAAATGTTACCGATTAATCGAGAAATTAATCGTTAATTTCCGCAGCCCTAATAAATAATAAATAGTTAGTCATGGAATTTTAACTTTAACGTTAGGTTCTAGTACTATTATTATTATTTAAATGTTTAGATTATTTTTTTACCTTTTGGTCTGTTTATTTTTATTTTTTTCCTGTTGAAAAGTGGGGCATTCTAAAACTAAATAATTTTCATTTTATAATTAGGGTACACATTAATAACTTTTAATAAGTAAAATAAGTTCAATTACTAAGCAATGTGATGTTACATTGCTTAGTAATTGTATGTGTACCCTAATTCTTAACATGTTGAACTGACTAATCCTCCTCCCCATCAAAACACTTTTGACAAGAGAAAAAAATTTACAAGTAATATATAATTATAATGAATTTTTTATTTTAAATTCTGATAAATTAATAGTCCTTTCTTCTGGCCATAATTATAATATCACTGCACTTAGCATGAAGAGTGTAGATGGTGGTAAAGTAAACAATAAAAATTACAGTCAATAATAATGTAATATACCAAATTGAATACCTAAAATTAAATTTTATTTGTAGAAAACGTGAAAGCTAAATACAAGGCGGTTATGGTTTTGCGAAAAAAAGCAACAGCTAATCATTTTCAAAACCAAAATTAATTAGAATTTCCCATTTTCGTTTAACAACCCTACTACTCGGATTCGTACCCGGATCTGGCAAATAGTACATCTAACTATTTGGATTTGGTACCAAGTAGACAACGTCTACCCGGTTGGTTCCTAATGATTACCAATATCTAAACAATATCATTATTACCAACTTTGACATTTAATGTAGCCATGTCATAGGCCATGTCGAACATTTTTTTGCCATACTTATTTACATTTACACATTAACTTTACCCCCACTCCCCAACTTTTTTCAAACACTTAAATCTGCTATGATTCCTATATACCTTCTATGACAGTAAAACATTAATCAAGAAAAAGTTTAAAATTATTTGTTTAAAAAAATTATGTTAACTTAAATGCATCTTATAGTAAATTTAACAATAAGAATACTATTAAAGACTTCAATAATGTGTGTTTATCACAATGGTAAGCAATTTTATATTTATTTAATTTAATGATATATCTCCAAGTTCATTTTGACTTTATCTCCTAAGATGAAATCTACAAGTATACTGTGTGTCTAAGCTGGTTCCTATAAAGTACATTCAAAATTTAAAGTTGTGATACAACAACAAAAATTGCCAGAAAATGGATCTGACACCTGTTATTAGCGAATTAAAGGAAACACCTACACCTAAGATAGAGAGCCTGACAGAACTTAAGAGATATGATGAGGAAATACGAAGACAGGGAAAGAATTCAATACGTTCACCTTATGATGAAGGTTTGAAGCGTAGGAATTTACACAAGCTCTTTACAAACAGAGTTTATGTGCCATGGTATCGAATGTAAGTCATCATAGCATGTTATTTATATTGTACAAAACCAATTCTGCATCACTGACACATTGAAAATTCTAGCAGCTCCCTTCTGACAAAGCTAAATTATCATGAGGCCTCAAAATGAAGAAGAAATTTTTGAAATTCAAACTTGATGACAAATTATTTCTATTAAATACAATATGATACTTCAAAGCCTAAAGTTATCACATGCTGCGCAAGCCAGAGTAGTGAAACATGTGATACAAATTATAATATTTATTGAGTTTGTGAATCTGAGGCTAGTAAAAGTGAACTTCCATGCTTATAAATTATAAATCTAGTTTTTTTTACTATTTTCTTCGACTTTTTTCTGAAACATTAATAATTAATCATTAATGCATTATTCCTCATTTATAATTTTTTATTTGTTGTCCTGTTAGGCCAAAGAGATTAAAATAGATAGTTGATCATTAATACATAAAATGCACACTTAAATGTCTTTGTTACTGTTGCAACTGTTCTTCAATGTAAAATGGTTAAAGGGTCATGAATCATTTTTTTGAGAAGTTAAAGTTTTAGCTGAAATTATTGTTATATGGTATCATGGTATTGTGGAACATGTTAATTGGTATCATGATATTACCTGGTAAAGTAATTTAAAACCACTGGCACCTCTCTACTAAAGTAATAATCTTCTGTATAGAAGGAGCGTCTGTAACAGATAAAATAAGGTAATATTAATTAATCGTGTATTATTAACTGTTGCCTTTTGCAGAAAAAACCTATTGATTAAAATAATAGATAAGTTAAACACACTTTTTAAAAATTATTGAACTTAAATTACAGGTACAGTGGAATCGGGGATCCAAATGAACATACTAGAGACTTTCAACCATTTGAGGAGATTCAGAAAAAAGATGAAGGCAAGTTAAATTGAAATTAATATCACTATGACATGTATTTTCAAATAGAAATGGCTCTCTAAAATTATTTTGTAAGCATTTATAATAACTTAATCAAATTATGTAAATCTTTTGCATGTATATTGTGTATATTGTCTAAGACTTCTTTTTTTTTTAATGGTTTTGCATTAATGGAGTTTAAGTAATTCTGATGACCAATCTTGCCAAACCATATGTGCAAATATTCTTGAACATCTTAACTATCAGGTATTCCAATAACAATGACTAATAAAGAATGCATAATAATCTAATTTAATAAAATCATGGCAAGGATTTTTTTGGTGGTATGTTGAGCCAGATGAATGCTAATAAATGCTAAGAAACACAATTAAAAGTATCTTATGTTTTCTGTTACAGACCATCCTTCTATACTACCTTACCCTTATTAAGAAAGATGTTATTATAATGCTTCTAGCGTTTATAATTTATTACAACCTGTTATCAAGCCAATTACATTTGTATTTGTATTATCTATTTGATTGAAATGAATGCCTCCCTTTTCCATTGACAAGTTATGTACATCCTTTGTGGTTTTTTAAAACAAATTTTTTAAATTTTTTTATTTTAAACAGTAAATACCAATCAAAGTTATGATTAACTAATCAATGATGAGGGGCAATGTTTCTTATATATATATTTCTATGTAACAATCCAATAGATATTGCCTTACAGTTTTACTATGGAGACAGGTATGTCTTGTATGACGATATCAAAGACCCAGCCATTAAAACTATGCGGCTGGACACGCTGCGGATGTACAACTTGAGGAAGCGAAAAGATGATATTGCTAGAGTAATTCCTGATGAGTGAGTTTGTGACTTGCTTAATTGTAAAATTTAAAAAACTTTTTTGATTATTTAAGTTGGGTTGGGGTTAGTTATTGACATTTTAAATAAGTTTAAAATCTGTAAAATTTTAAATTTCATCAAGTAAATTAACTCTCTGAATGACTTTTGGTACCAACAATAATGCAAAAAAAAATTTAACTTGGATTTAAGTAGCATAGGAATGCCTTGTTCTTTTTAACTGGTTGAATAAATTTGAGTCTGTTTTTAGCCATTATTCTTTGATACAAGACAATGTTTTTAACCAACCCAGTTGTTAAGATTGTTATACAAACTTTCCCATTGTAATAAGTGTACAGATGTGTTAGACCCAGTAGATGAAAACAGAGTGTAAAATGTTTAGCTAGAAAAGGATTGAACTTTTATGCAGTTTATAGAAAATTACCTTAGTGGGTTGTTTTTCCTTTCTCTCAAATATCATGCTGCAATGGAAAGATAGACTAAGCCAAGTTTGATTTAACTGGCTCATGATTTCAGACTGTGTTTACTTACCAAAAATTAAAAAGTATCTCAGTATGAACAATGGTGAAAATAAAAATTTCTAATTATTTTTAGAATTTGAACAAACAAATTAATTTTATCTTTTAAATTAACTCTTATTTGAAGGAATTCATTGTTAGAAAATGTTTTCCTTTTTTAGAATAATGCCATTAAGCCAAAAATCATTTAAAGTTAAAATAAAACAATTAACATAATAATAAACTGTAAAAAATGAATAATTTTGTGAAATCTTGGAATGAAATATGTAGAGCCTTTCAGCCTTTTAAATATATAATGAAATTATTAAAAAATAATATTTTTTGTTTGTATTTTTATTTTCAGAGGTCAGGAAAGGTAATGAATTTGTTTTTTTAAAAAAGTAATTAATCATACATCTGGAAATAACTTTTTTGAGGAAACATTTTCCGATATTTGGAATAAAGACTTTTTTTTATTCTTAATGCTATGATATTCTTACAATTATTTCTATTTAGTCATTTTTTAAAAAGAATATCTTGTAATCAAAATTTCATTTTATATTTAATCTTAGTATTACTTTTGAAAATTTAATAAACTTTTATTTGTCTTAACAGAACTGTTGATATTGAGTATTGAGTCACTAATTAATATTGTTAATATAAGTTATAGTTGTTAATATAAATTTATTTTTCTTTATTCAAAGTGTTTCTTTTGGACCTTCTGCCCGAGATAAAGTAATTCTACTCCCTATTATCAATTTCTTTAAAAAACTGCATGGTAATCGTTCAAAAAATCTTGAATATCGAAAAACCTTGAAACCAGGATCAAAGTGGGCACTTTTGAAATTACCAGAAAACATTAATAAGATACAGGTCATGTACATACATTGGAAGAAAGCGCAGGTGAGGATTTGTTACAAAAAAACATCTGAACATTTGCCGATCATTACATCGTGTTAGTCTCTACTGATAGATTACATAGCAAATTTAGACAGTGCATTTAAGATGACTAACAGTGTAGAGTTATTTTCAAAAATTCTGACTGCACTTTAAAAAAAAAAAATTTATTTTTAAATAGTCACTTTTTATTTATTTATTTTTTTAAAAAAATTCTTCTTATGTAAATTTTCAATTGTAAGAAACTTTTTGAAAAGGGCATAATGTTTTCACACAGCTTCTGTTTCCTATTCTCCCTTTGTGTTACTTTGGAAAAGTATTAACCTATACAAATTGAAAACAATAGTGATAAAAGTTTTAAAATCATCAAACTCATATTTTGAGGTAATAAGTCCCAAATTATTTTTCCTCTGTCTTTTAGATGTCAGTGTTTTAACTTTCGAGACTATTAAAAAATTGGACCTACTTTTATTTTGTTTTCAAATTTATAAAGTAAATTTTCATAAAGCAATTCACTCTTTATAAAATCATGGAAGATAGCAAAAGTTAGTCAAAATTGACTTATTATCCTTAATTTTCTCACATTTCTCCATCATTCTTTGTAACATGCAAAAGCAATTACTCACTTAGTCATCTGTTTGCTTTCTCTCATTCAATCCTTTGTGAAAATTTGCAGTCTAATTTTTGTAAAGGAAATTTTAAACATTTAACTAAAATATTCTTGTTTGTATACAACCAGGCCTACCAAAAATTCATCAGAGCCTTTCATTTGATTGTATCAGTGCAGAAGTTCATATCAGCAGTTAATATTATGTAAGATGATGCTTTAAAGTAAAAGAAATATTTCTAAATTTGTTTATTTTAAATAAAAATTTATAGTTAGTTTATAGTTTAAAAATGCATCAGTAATTAAAGTCTTCAAATTGTTAAGTTAACTAAGCTCATGCTGAACTCATGTTAGGACTGAATAAAATTAATTGAATTTAAAAGATCATCCAAATCTTTTTGCTCTAATAAATAAAGATATCAAAAGTAAAAGCTTTAGTTGAAATCTTGAGTAGCTTCAATGTTCAGCTTTTATTACCTGACTCTATTTTCAAAACAGGGCAGGAGACACAGAGACTATGTTCAAGAAAGATAAGGAATATGAAGAGACAGCTGCACAACTGAGACGCCTTATAGCAGAAACAAGACGCAACTGTAAAGAAAAGTCTGTCTTTGATGCCAAGAACTACAAAATAACACGCGAGGTGCATTTTTTAATTCTGGACTGAATTTTAAAGATAAAATTTGGCAGATCTCCCACAACATTATTGGAAATTTCTCTTAGTAATTATATAAAATTATATAAAACCTGTTACCCCAAGCTAGAATAAAATGAACTGCCACTACCTATGTCATTGTTATAAAATGTCATGGCATTTGAAACAGTTAATAAAAAGGAGGAAAACTGAAGCCAAAATATTAAGCACTACAGATGTCTATTGTATATTGAATGCTGATAACAGGTTCTTGTTTTTTCTCTTTCAGATTGGTGTGCCTGCTGCACTGAAGTTGACTTTGACCACACCATGGTTCAATAGAACAGAACAGGAAGTTGATGCTGTTAGTTAATATATTTTAGTTTACTGAAATCCAATTTGTTTGTGGGTGGAGGGGGGGGACGGGCTGGTGTGTAAAAAAGGGCAACACACCTGATGTTTATATTCCATTGTCCATTTGTATAGTATTTATAGTATGATGTATCTTATCAGGTCTTGTCTACACATAATTGTCTACCATCTGTTCTTTGATGTACATGCAGTCTTGTTATTTAGATTCAGAATTTTTATGGGGAAGATAGCTGCCTTTTATTCTACTCCTTCTACAAGCTGCATTAGGCTAATCCAAAGGCATTTGTTGATTGATTTTGCAGCATGATGAGAGTTGTTGTCTGCAGAAGGAGCCTAAATTTATGTCTTTTGTTTCCCAATATTCTGGTGTGCGACAAAATGCCATGGGTCATCTGGAAATTATTTGAATTTTTGCATTCTTTAATAAATACATGCATTATTAACATAATCAAAGTTTATTGTTTTCATATATGGAAAGCATTATCTTAGATATACAGATTCTCATTCAATGTAGAAGATATTTGCGTCCACAGACCATGAGAGATGATCTGTTGGCAAGTGATGCACCGGTCACAGGCCACGGCTATAAGGGTTCCACGCATTAATCAGCTGCCTAACTATTGTCTAGTTAGGTACCCATTCAGAGCTGGGTGACTCTGGGACTCTTCAGGCCCCGGGAACAAGTCCTCGCCTTCGCGTGGATTCGAACTCGTGACCATAGGTACGCCAGTCGAGCGCGCTTACCACTCGACTAATAATGTAAATTTATGGGTAATTTGCTGGTGTCGCCACATTTTTTGAACAGCAAATAATTGCCATGGGCCTGTGTTACTTACAAATATTTAGAGGGGCTGACAAACTAATTGAGTATTTGAACTATCAGTGAAAGTTTTTTTAATTGAAGTCCAGATTGAGAAAATATTTGTTTAAATTCTGCAATTATGAAATACTTAAATATTGCTTAAAGTTTAAATTTTGTTTTTGTCCCAGATAGTGAAGTGTTTTCAAGATCTCAAGTCATTTGTTGAGTATCCTGTAAACTATCAAAGAATTATAGGAAAAGTTGCATGGATAATGGAGTAAGTACACTATAAGGAACATTTAAAGAAGAATGATGGACAATCCATTACTGTAAATGGAATAAGGAAAATTCTTGAGTATTGACATTTTATATGAATTATTTCAAACTAGAAACAAGCCTTGGATAAGCAAAGGCCACAGACTTTCTTATAGATAGTGCAAAGAAGGGGGAAAAGAACGGACACACTAGAGCACAAAGAAGTCAGAAAAAGGCGAATGAATGTTGGGGGGGGGTGCAGGGCAAGGACATTGCTGACATATTGATGGTCTCGAGAGATGCCCTCTGCAATTAGCTCCCTGCACCCACCCTGCATCAACCTAGCTTGCCAACCGTAAACTATGATTGGCGGAACTTAGCGAGGGTTGGCTATGTAAGCAATAAAGGAGGAAAAGAATGGACACAAATAAAAAATTTAAAAAATTGAAAAATCTTTCCACTGGGGCTTAAACCCAATACCTCCCCTGTGTAAGGCAGACATGATAACCACTACAGTACGAACCACATGTTTGTGAAGCAACAACGCAAGTGAACTCAAGAAGCATTTTTGGTTTTGAGATATGCCCTACCCCCTTTTGAACCCACTTTGGTTGATTGTTTGACCCCAGCGAGGGTCATTTGAATGCTTATTTGCACACTCCTCAATCTTGTTCTGGTGATATACATATATAGATTATTATCTCAATTGTCAAAAATAATATAACAATATAAATGTAACTCTTCAAATTTTCTTATGCCAAGAACATCTGTATTTTTAAAATAATTCTAATTTGAAACAGGTTGCCTAAGCACAAGGTGGTGATAAGACAAGGGCAGCGCGCACAATCTTTCTATTTTGTCATCGCAGGAAAGTGTAATACATTTTATTTTCATGTCCTCTAAAAAAGAATATGTTAATATTATATGGCTATGCAAACCTTGTCGCTATGTAAATCGGAAGCTTATGATTATTTTTTATTGTTGAGATTTTTATTATTATTCATTATTAGTTCTTTTTTTTCCTCTTTTTTATAAGCAGAAGTCATTAAAACTCTATCCTAATTTGTTTTTAAAAAAAAACTCTCACTAAATATTCCTATGTAGCCAAATAGCATTACTTTGTAGAAAATTAAATTATTTTTGTTTTAGCCATTTCTGGTTCAATCAATTAGTGTCAGGATTGTTTTTTAAAAATATTTTAATCCATTTGATTAGAATATAACAATAAATTTTTTTGGTGCATTAGTGTACTGTATTATGTTTTAGAAAAATTTAGATAAAATGAGCTTATTACATAAATAAATTCTGACCAAACCTTTAGTCTTTAATCCTTATGTTAATGAGTTATCTCCCCTTTTTCCAGTGAGAATTACAAAATTAGTAGGCAACCCTGATCACATGCATTACAGCGAGTTTAATGACATAGGTGTCATCCGTTCCCAGGATTGCTTTGGGGTAAGGATAACTCTAAATTCAGTTTTCTCGATAAGTGCAAGAAAACACTATGATTTCTAAAGTATTTTATTATATTACACTGCAGTTGTTTAAGTAGAAACATGTTCTAAGAGTTTAAGATACATAACTGGCATCACCACGCAAAATGTGCCAAACTAGTGATACACATTAGATCTTTGTTTCTAGTTCACTTATAGAAATATTACAAATGAACATTTTATTAGATTTTTTCCCAAAACAATTAAATTATGTTTTTTAAAATTGTATTTTGTAGATTTGAGTAATAGGGAATCCTTAAAGTTTACTTTTTATTCTGGCTTTTTCAGGAGGAATGCATTTCCCGTCCCTACAGCATGCGCACTTATTCGGTTGTCACAGATGAGGCAACAACTTTACTCTCTGTCAACATCCATGAAGTTTACAAGATGGAAATGAGTATGAATGATAATGAAGATGCCCCTGAGCACATTCGATTCCTCAGGTTTGTCTAGTTAGCTTTTTAATAAGTAATTCCAAAACCTGAAATACTCTTTACCTCATAGAAATTTCATAAAATCAAACATCATTTTTTTTTTTAAAAAAAGGGAATAGCAATCTGAGAAATACTAATGAATTGTTCTTTTGATTTGATTTTTGTTGTTTACATTTAATTAATAGCTAATGCCATTCTCAATGACAGATACTAATTTCTTTATGTGTGTGTGCATATATTAGGGGTGAATAGATTTTCCATGGATTTTTCGACATAAATTGTTATTATCATTTTCTTTTCCTCCTCAGTACCCTACCATTCCTTTCAGGTTTTCCCAAATCCAAACTTGTAACAGAAGCAGATGAAAACATTGTACTCTTTTATTTCAGGTGAGCCTTCATTTCAAATGGTTTTATTTAACATATTGAAATGGATCTGTATTTTATCATTGGTTTCCTTTATGAGACAGTTTAATAGCTTTTAAGCTAATAGTACGCAAGGAGATCCAACTCAAGTCTGTGATTTGCCCCTGGAGATGTCTTGGCATCATTGAGTGTTTATGATGTTTCCTTTGTAGCTTTTGAAAAGTGCAAGCAAGAGTTCTACCTAAATACTTGCCTTATTTGTTGCTGAGTTGGGCGCACACATTTAGTTCATTACATGGTAATTTTTCTCCTTATAAAAATAGATGGAGCAATGAAAAAAGAGATCTCATTGACTTATTTTTTATTAAACCATGAACTTCTCTCCCTCTGCTGGGAACTGGACCTAAAGAATGCAAATATGGTGACGCTATATAAGAACAAGGGCGATAGAAGTGACTGCAATAACTATTTGGGCGTTTCACTTCTTAGGAAAGGCTTTTGCAGTGTTATACTAACACGATTACAGAATTTAGCCTCCCCAGTTTATCCAGAATCTCATTGTGGTTTTCGGGCTGGTCGGTCTACCATAGACATGGCTTTCTCCAAGAAAAATGCAGAAAGCAGTAGATGCCTCGATATGTTGCCTTTGTGGATCTTATGAAAGCCTTTGATTTAGTCTGTCGCAGCGGGCTATTCAAATTCCAAGAAAAAATTGTCTTGAAAATATACAGGGCACAGTGCAGTTTGATGGAGCTCCTCAGAAGCCTTTACAATCAACAGCAGAGTTAAACAAAATGTGGGTGAGAATGCAATCAGGCTTATAAATTAGTAAATGGAAAACAATTGCTCTAATTGACTCTGGATTTCACCGCAGCTAAGTTTATTTTCATTTTATTTGTGTATTGTTTGTTCATTGAGGAAGGCCTTTTGCCGAAACGTTCGCTGTTTTGCAACGTCCTGTCAGGCTAACTCAGGGACATGAAAGCAGCCAGAATATGCACAAGTGACTGGGAATGTAAGGCAGAAGACCAATCTAGGTGGCGCACAGTTGTAAAAGATGGCGTCATAGTAGTCGAGGAGCGAAGGATGGAGAGGGCTACAGACAGAAGAGCTAGGAGGAAGGCCAAAACATTGGGAAGTACAGAACTCATGTGCAAAGGCTGTTGTAAAGACTGTCACTCAAAAATGGAATTCTTAGCTCAGCTACACAAGGAAATGAAACCCAACCCAACCATGATGCACCATAATCTTACGAAATGGAAGGAGTCCAATTGAATTGATTGAATCCTGAATTTTTAAGGATAATCTTATTTCTTGGCTGTCATCTGCTGCTTGTAATCTGCAGGGAGAAAGATAACTCTTTACTTAAGAATGCCATGTATGAATCCAACTGGTTTTTAACATATTAATTTTATGACAAAATCTGCATGGTCATTAACACAAACATGAAACTGGGATTCAAGCTTCATTTTGAAATAGCTACGTTATGAAATCTGTGTAAAAACAGCATTTAAATCTCTTATTATTTGATATACAATGTAACAAATCTTCATCAATTTAGGGTTTAGGTCATGATTGTGTATAAATAAAGGTAATAATTAAGATAAGAAGACAAACAAATGTATAACACTCCTATTAATTTTTTACTCTGCAGACAAAATACACTGATTACAACTGATGCATCCCAGTCTGAATTTGTTTATGTTGTCAGTTGGGTGAGTCCATGTTAGTAAAAGATTGTTCAAGCAGCATTGGCAATTTATTCGAATATAAGTTCGAATGATATAAATTGGGGCAGGCTTGATATTTCATTCCATGGTAGGTACTCAAGTGATGGTAAAAATGGCCTACTAATAACCAGCTTAACATAATGACATGTTTAGAGCCTTGATTACAATTGAAATTTATGATCGTGTTATCATCTTGATGCTACAAGAATATGAACTTGATTTTTAAAATATCATTTTTTACACTAGACCTGGCAAAATGCAGATATAAAATCTGAAATGGCTACTGTAGTAAAGGAGGGTAGAGAAAATTGATGGATAAATCCACATAGCCAAATAAGGAAAATATTTTGTGTATGACTCTGCCCTTTTTTTTTTGTTGTGACCCAAAAATGGATACTCATGGATAAAATTGATCAGTCTTGATGTGGAACATGCCACTAATGACACAGGACATGACATAATGAAGGTAAACCTACTTGTAGGGGCACACCAGCAGACAGTAGGTGGTGGGGATTGAGGACCTACATGGACAACATGACTAGGGGATGACACAAAACTGCATGTCTTACAATGGGTAAACATCAACTCACTCAGCTTGAGTACTGTGTTTCATGGGTCATGTAGTGTCTGGAGCTGGGTAGGAAGGAAAGCCTCAGACTAAACTATCAACACCCACTGTTCTCTACAGAGCTCAAAGCTCTCATAAGATATGACACAACAATTCTCTACAGACAACTTTAAATACATGTAAGATGCTGGATATGGTAGTAGCAATCACAGGCCCATTCTGACAAAGTAATTGTGTCAGAATTATGGACAAAAGATAAAGAGAAATTTAAGCTAAAAACATTTTTTGCTTAAATGCAGTTGTGAACATAGCACATATATGTGTAATCAAATGAACCAAAACATTTCCTCTTCAAATACCCAGCCCTTTAAGAGCTAAGCTGTCAATAAAAGTATAAGCAATATAACAGCTGTTGGGGAGATGTAAATTCCTCATCATGTCCAAAGAGTACAAACAAAAAAGGATTTTTGATGTGTATGATTATATAGTTTTCATCACTTGATGTCATAATGACTGATAAAAACTCCAGTATTTTGTTCTAAATCTTTTTTAAAATATTATTTAAAAAATTGCATTTAAAATGTCAATTCAGTAATCTTATAACTTTCTGTAATGTTTTCTTTTTGACTAAAGGGTACCTGTGATGTCCTCATTGAACTTCAACCAAATGCAAGGGTCATTTCTCAATATGGTAAATTTAAATTTCTTCAATAAAAGATTACCTCACCAACCTAAACACAAAGCTTTTCAGGTTTTAAGGCACAACAAATTTAGTTTCAACTGCTGGAGAGTTTAAGGTCCAAAGATATTGTAGTGAGATTTTAAAAATCAACATTTAATATATCTTCCCTAATTTCAGTCAATGCAGAGAGAGATAGGCTTAAGGTAATATGAAAACTTGACTTTTAAATTGCACTTTCTTTTTGAATTTTTGTTTTCAATTTTGTGCTCAGTGCAGGTATTAGTTAATGTTGCACTTTTC
Organism: Radix auricularia; assembly: GCA_002072015.1. Lineage (NCBI taxonomy): Eukaryota > Metazoa > Mollusca > Gastropoda > Lymnaeidae > Radix > Radix auricularia. Next base: position 121,547 of record MUZC01004640.1, on the reverse strand, counting down.
ATTGATTGAAAGAAAGGACCATTCTATTTTATCATAAAATTTACACTAATGTAATAAGATGCTGTGATGTTTTGCAGTTTACTTGCAGATAATTTGATTTTAATCCGGTAATTGTCTGTCTCCCATCAGTCACTAAATGGGTGCTGTTTAAATATCCTACCTTTCTTTACACTATTCTTGCATTCTTTTTTTCCTGTCAACATTATCAACAATAAATTGATAATTTAAATAGCGCTGTATCCCAGTAAGGAACTGGGCTCACAGCGCTTTACATGAAGATAATAATATACATATAAGTATTATATGTACATCATACCATAATAACTACATAAATTACAGTACATTTCACATAAGCTACGTTGATCATTGAAAGAAATGTTGTTTCATTACTTGATTGTTATGCCATTATTAGACTCTGTACAAGAAATATTATTTCTCTTGTATGTACAGCAAGCATCAACTGTTTGTCTAGCTCAAAGGCCAGAAAGTCTTGACCGAATAATGCGATTATATCAGAAATTTTCTGAAAGCAAAGATGAACGTGCTGGCCATACCAGTAAGGTTAGTGAAAAAATTTTGATTTTGGAATGTCATTAATTAATTTAGAAAATTATTTCACTCTTTCCCTTAACTTAAGAGTTAGAAGAACGTATGAAATGGTTCCTAAAGATCTAAAGGAGCCTGCCATTATTGAACAAAACATAATATCTCACTGGTTGAGATTAGAGCTTAAGAGTTCAAAGCTAGTTTATTTCTGAAACACTTAGGTTTTAGAATGTAATGGTCAGCTTATTTGTTTCACAGTAGTTGTATACCAATCAGTGAAAAAAAGTAAATTTTTCCTTACATATTGACTTGCTATTAACTCATGTAAAAAGAAACAGTCGGTTTAAATTTGTTGGCATTGCTGATGTTTCTGCACATCAGTTCCGTTTTTTGGACTAGGGCTGACCACTTATGATTGGACTGCTTTATACATAGTGTTTTAATGATAGAGTGTGGAATTAAAAATAAATTGATAGAAATGAAACATGGAAATGAAATATTTTATATATAATTGGGCCCATCAGTTTATTATATTTCAGTTAATAGAGAGTCATACTTCTCTTTTGCTACAGATAGTTTAAGATCTTTAAATAGCTAATATAGATAAAAATATGTTTGCATTGTCTCTAATATTAATTTTTTTTGTCTTAGTCTTAGTGTTCTAGAATGTTTTAACGATACATTAATTGCTTATTTTTAAAATGAAACAGTGAGCCCAGGTTTGTTGTGCTACTTCCAGATAAATGAAGTGAATTGTGGTAAATTTATATTGAAGAAAGCATTCATTCATTCATGTTAAATATCTCTTTTATATAGTCTTTTAAAAACTGGGTCCCTCCTGTCAAAGATTTTGTTTTAAAAGGTTAGGATGACATTTACAAATTTTATTTTAAAATGTGTTTTATTGTTCAGAAACCATTTAAATCTGGGCTCTCCTTGGAGAGCTTAGCTCCTTTGATGATTCATCCCCTTCAACTAAAAATGCTCCAACAAGAAATTAAAAAAACTGAAAGAAGACTTGCAAGACAAAAAGAACAGTTCAATGGTGAGTGAATAGTTTCAGCACATTAACTCTCTCTAACTTTGTGGGCTCACCAAACATTTCCTAAATTTAGGCTATTATTTAAAAAGTGATTTTTTTCCCTTCAGATTTTATCTATTACACACTCCTTCTGTACAGAAATTAATTGGGTCCTAATATGTGTATCCATATTTTGATATTAACTCTTAATGTGCCATAAGGTTTTCGGAAAACTTCCGCCTCAGTACCATAAGAATTTCCCGAATTGCGATCATCCGGTTATGAAATTTAAAAAATTGCGTAAAATCCATTTTTATTATTATGGTCATACTGATGTCATCTTTTAGAATAAGAATGGTTATTTTATGTATCCGAAAGACCGTTTTGAGTTTAAAATTATTTTTACCTGTAGTTTAGTACTATTATTTTAGTAATAAAGTAAAGCGAAATTGCATCTTCGAAAAAAACGTAAAAACTTCCAAAAAACATCACGAATCGAGCGATAACACTAGCGAAGGAAACAGCCGCCATTGCCGGAAGTTGAAAACATCATTCATTCCGCACTGAATAGTTTTTATATTCTGTAATTTCGTTTCTAAGGAGAGTTCTATCGAGTCGCGCAGTACCGCTCTTTGGTAAAAAAACGGTAAACCGTGGATTACCGCACTTTGGTACATTAAGAGTTAATAACAATGAATAGTAAATTTTAAATCTCAAAAATAATAAATGATGGCATATTTTGAAATATGAAAAAGCTAACATTGCAAGATAGGATTTTAAAAAAAAAAAGAGAGATTTAGATAAGGGGCCATCCAAAAATGATGTAATGCACATAGGGGGGAAAAGGGGGTCCACACATTTGTGATGATGTAGGTAAAGGGGGGCGTTTGACTAATGTGACATCACATCAAAACTCGCAACTTTAAATAAAATGTCCTCTTAAATATTTGATTTCTTAGGACTTTATTTTATTACCATATATACTCGTTCTATGGCCCGTTCATTCATAAGCCGACCCCTACTCTTTGGAAGAGAATAGTCAGAGCCGTCATTACACCAATTTGGGGCCCCTGGGCAAAGAAAGACTCCCCCCCCCC
>MUZC01004640.1:107196-118814 GCA_002072015.1 Radix auricularia | reverse complement strand
CAATTTATGAACAAATAATAAATTATTTATATTTAATTATAGTTTATATATTTTTTAACCTTCAAACATCTCCCGTGTATTATAAAAATTTATTAATTTATGTAGATGCGCAGAGTGCAGATGTTACAAAAAATGGTGACTAATGACAGTTGCAGCATAGTTAAACAAAAAGTTGAGCAAACATACAGTTTTTAAGCTAACTGCCGATGGCAAAGGAGAAGTCGGTGCGCAAACAAATTAGACAGGAGAAATAATTCCATAAAACAAATGTCAATTTCTTTTTTTTTTACTTCCCTTGAGATTTTCAGTTTAACGACATCATAAATTAAAATTTTTGCTTTAATCTAAGTTTACAATTAATTTTTTAAATTAATCGTTAATTTTTTTTCAAAGTTAACGATTAAATTTAAATTTATTCTTACCAGCCCTAAAATAAATACAATATATTAAAAGACATTTTCCCATGAGGCCCCTATGCTTGTGGCCCCACGGGCAAAAGCCCAACAGACCTATGCATTAAGATGGCTCTGAGAATAGTATTAAAAGTGTGTACCCCGCTCATAAGCTCACTCCAAATAATAATAGGTCAGCTAAACAAAATGGTACACATTTTTTTAAAGCTACAAGCTATGTTGGTCATTATGATTGTTTACAAATTTGTAAAATGATTTATTAAAAAATTTACATAAATCATTAAAATGAATAAATTAGGTAAGTGCAGATGTTAAATAATATTTAATAGCTTCTGGTAAAGCAGTGGAATCTTTTAGAATGTAGGAAAGGACCTTAGGATCTAGAATAACACCTATTTTCAATGTGCATGCAGAAATCACCTATGACCCCCTCATAAGCTGAATCCCAACCTTTTCCCATAAATTTTGTCCTAAAAAGGTCGGCTTTAGAACCAGTATATACGGTAAGTTTTAAATGGCTTCACGCGTGTTAAGATATTTGAGTGATTTGAAACATGCTTCTTTTTCAAATAGAAAATTCAGCATTTATGGGGGGAGGAGGCTAAGCTTAGTGACTTCATACTGGAGGGGGGTCTGGACGGCCCCTAAATCTATTTATATACAGGAAATATGTTTAGTTTTAACTTTCTGAAGGATTCTTTCATAAAAATTACTTATATGCTTCAGAAATAAATAGAAGGACAAGAAAAAATTAGTCTATACTGTGCACAACACTTTAGGATATTGAAAGGCTTAACAATGATAACAATAGGTTATTAATGATACATCTAATGTCTTACAAGCTTCTGACACAGTGCACAACATGTGTTTCTGAGTGTTCCAAATCTAACTAAAAGTTATTATGAATTTTATCAATCAAATAAAAAGATTTTACTTTGATTTGATACTGAACAGTTTTGTGAAGATATTGCGCTGTAATATACAATTATCTTTTTTTAAAAAACATTACAAGCATAAAACAGGATCCTTTGGGAGAATTGAATGAAATGACTTTCAGTGTTGTTGCCTTTCAGCTGAACAAACCAGAATCAATGAAAAGACAAACAATTTACTTGCTATGCCTCCAAAAACAAAACTGAAATATACTCCTGCATTTTTTGAGGAATGGGTAAGATATTTTGTTTTATAATTTTATTTTTAAATAGAAAAATAATCCTATGAATAGAAATGCAAAAGTTCTTTTTTCCTTACAATATTCCTACAGTGTTTTGCTTATTCTTAGTGTCTCGCACTCTTCTTACTTTTAATGAAATACTCAAAATTATAAATCTTTTAAAAAGTATCATTGGATAAAAAGTTCCCAAAGTTTTTACCAAATTAATTCTTTTTTAAAGGCTAAAGTTATCACTTAATTAAATTCCTCTAAATAATATGTATTTTGATTTGGCTGTTTCAGAAAAATATGAAGAGTGGTATATCACCTGAAGATACTGAAGATATGGATTTTATGTTGGACACATCTGAGTTTGATCAAGCTGAAAAGGAGGTATTTAATTATTCCTTCATTTTGCACACATTATTTAATTATTTAGTATAGCTAAAATGTAGTTAAAAAGCCTTAAAAATTACAAGTGTGGTAAAAGTTTGCATGGTATGCAGGATAATTCAAGCTATACATTTTAAATCTTACTGACCTACAGCATCAGTGTTAATTTTAAAATTAAAAAAAAAAAAAAAGAATTGCCATAAACAGGGATTGCATTAAAAATAATTACATGACTTAACTGATAGCTAACCCACATGTATACAGTGGAAAGAAATACAAGAGACACAAATGAAGTGTGTGATCTAAACTATAAATTGAAGCTTTATAAATAGACAGGTATACGTTTCAGCTAATGTCTTCTTAAGAACAAATAAATTAATTCATTTGTGTTTTCTGTACTTATTTAAAAACTTTATAGCAGACCTGCTCCATATGATGTATACAGAAAAAAACCAGGTTGTGTCGCTGGCTGCGTGCCTGCGCATATGACCATGTAGAAATTTTGATAAAGACAATGTATTTTTTGGGTGTAAAAGCACAACCAAAAAAATGGATGCTGTAAAAATGTCCACACATTTTTTTTTTTGCTGGCCCAGCGAACTTCAGAGGGAACATTGGTTAAAGGATAAAAATATGCATTTCAATAAACACATTACAAGAAAATATATGAACATTTTAAGTATATCACCCCCTTATTTGCTATATTTCTCATTCAATAAAGATACATGTATTTAGAATTATATGTGGGTTATTTATAGTAGCCTTAGTGGCAGTATTAGATTGCGATGTTTTTTATAGATAAAATAATGTTAATTATTTTATTTGAACTTGACAACAAGTGTTCAAGCGGTAACATTAACATTAAAAGTATCCAAACAGAAATACTTGCACAATTAGTGTTAAGTAAAATTTGATCATCAAAATTGTCTTGATCATAAACCTCTCGTGTCCTGCTTCTCTTGAAAGAAAAATTTGTTTGATCACTCTCCTCCACCAAGTCATATTTGGTTGGATAAAAATGTTTTGAAAGTGTATGCTCTCACCATGATTAACTACTGGGGGTTAATTTCAGTTTAAGATAAGTTTGCCAAGTTCTTTAATGTTTCAAGATATTACAGTCATTTACAAATGACAATCATTTTTGCTTATCATCTTTTATAATTTAGTATTAATGCAGGACGTAATTAAGCACTTTACTCTATATACCGAAAAGGAAATGAAAAACTGTAAATAAATCCGTGTTTAGCAGCATACAAGATTTGTTTCCATGGCTAAGGGTGCCTCTCAGTCCACTAAGCTCTGATGGGTACCTGACACTAATTGGGGAAATAAAGAGGGCTGGGCTCTGGTCTGTCAATGCTATGTAAATTACCAACAGGCTGTAATGATATAAGAAAAAAATTGTTTAATTCCTAGTGACCATGAAATATATTAAAAAAATTCTTGACCCTGTGGTAAGCTGCTGAAACATATTTGAGAATCACTGTCATAGACAGAATGGTGTTTATTGATTAGATGATAATGTTTATTAAATGTGTGATGATTGATTGAGACAAATTATAAATAAAATTTTAATCGTAAATTATTTTTAAGATGTTTTGGTCCTCTTTCAATTTTTCCCCCCCTTCATAATCACAGGATCAGTTCAAATTTGGTCATCTATTCAATTTTAACCAATCCATTTTTTTTTCATTGAAAGGAGGAAGAGACAGAATTCAGCATAGAAGATGAGGGTACTGCAAGGGAATCTCTTAATTCTGAAGATGATGGGTTTCCTTTTTACGATGAAACTCCACCATTGCAAGACGAGGGAATATACATGAAAAAAGATCCTGAAAATCCATCCTCAGTTTCCTTCAAGGATCCATCTCTTCAGGCAGGCAATATCATGGCAGCTAAAAAAAAGATCAGAGCCTCAAGTGCCAGCCCGAAACATAAGAAAGCAAACAGAATAAAAGATAAAGAGGGGCAATCAGAAAGCAGGAAATATGAAAAATCTAAACATAAAACATCAAAGAAAACCAAACATCACAAAAACAGAGCCATGCTATCTTCTGTATCCGAAAGAGGAAGTGAAACTTCGCTTAATGAGAAACCAACCTCGGATCTTGAACGGGCCAAGTCGTTGGCCTTTGCTGTTCTGGATGTAGAAAGAAAAAGTTTGTTTGGAGAAAGAAAAAGTGTGCATGCAGACAGTAAGCCGTCAACCTCACGAGTAAAAATATCTAAGGGAAAGTCGAGCCAGAATCTGCTCACAAAAGCATCCTCCAGCACAGTCTCAAAAGTAACATCAGTCACCTCAAGAGCAGACCTCAAGCCATTGCCAAAAAGCCCGAAAAAACCTGGACCACCTTTGAAAGGACATAAAGCTATGAGCAAGATGCCCGGTCGTAAAGGCAAGGGGGAAAAAAGCATGTCCATGTTTGGGACTGAAAAGCAGGAGAGTCATGGAAGGAAAGGGTCTATCACTCCAAAAGGAATTATAACCAAGAAGAGGGATAAAAAAAGGTTACAATGACAAACTTTTGAATTTTGGAAGTTAATAATTTTTATCCAATTTCATATTAATTAAAGAATATTTTACGAGGGTTATTAATTTTTTTCAAATCATTATATGCCATCGTTGGAGTGTCATTTAATTCTAGTAAGGCCAAACTATTAACCACTTATATTAATGTATATAAAATTTAGGGCTGTTATCGATTAATTAAATTTTATCGTTAACTTTAGAAAAATTACCAAGTAATTAATCGATAATTTTGATTAAGCTGAAAATAAAATGTATGACTAAAAATTTAAAGGGAAGTAACAAAAACAGTCCATTAACATTTTTAAATTTAAATATAAGTAGTTCAATTTAATATCAATAATTAAAAATTTTCTTACTGTTTAATTAGGTAAAAACAATGTTTAATCTTTTATATCATTTTCTTTACAAAAAGAGTTTATTTTACACTTTTAAAATCTTTTTTTTTAAAAATGGAGAACTTTTTACTTTAAAAAAAGCAAACTATTATTAATTATTAATAATTAATCATTTCTTAATAAAATGTTTACATTATTAAACACATTTTATTTAATTTCAATTGCCATTATATCAATTGCATTGCTATTGATTAATTTTTTTACCAATTAATTGAGAAATTAATTGCTAATTTCTGCAGCCCTAATAAAATTATATATATATATATNCCCCCACCCCACTAACGTTCATTCACGGTTTCCAATCAGAACTGTTTAATCAACAATTTCTTTCACAATACCATTTTAAAATCTTTTTACTTTGAATTATTTATCTTTAAATTAAAAAAACTAAAATTGCATATAGTTATATATTTTTGTCGTAGATCCAGTCTATAACTTTCATTTTTATAATTATAATTTATATTATACAATATCTGGCTGAAAATCAAGCCTAAACTGAATTCTATAATTAAATGATGAATTTTCCTCCAATCTGCACCTAAAAGACAATTTGTTAAACGACAAATCCTAAGGACTATATCTTTATAATTAAACCATAACAGCAATGATCTGAAGTGAATATTTAACTCTACACATCTCACTTCTCTGCTACAAAACACAAGAAAGCATTTTCATTGTCTGAGTTAACGTTTACATACTGAAATACTTTAACAAGTTTTTAAGTTAACTATATCTTCAAAACAAAGAAACTCTCCATTATGGAATACCAAAGGAATAAGAGTAATTTAAATTGGCATAAAATGGAGTTTTAACAAAATCTTTCTTTGCATAAATCTCCAAGCTGGTCACATCCATACACTTTTTCAGTACATTTGTGTCAAATTACTATTTATTCTGAATAGTATTTGCCATTCTGCATTATTTATTTACATTCTTTTAATTTTCACAGAAAGCATACATAATGTGATTGATCACAAAAGCATTTCAGAGTCTGCCAGGTATTTTTTGTATGTGAAGATCATTTAAAATACAACTTTCCATTATGTAAAGCAAGCAGCTAGAAAAAAAAATGTTGCATATTGTTTTTCCTATATAATGTTGATTGATTTCAATGTTGTCAATCATACTGTCATTCAGTATTATCATCATCTTTTAATTGGCTTTCAATGGAGCAAGCATGGTGACGTTATGTTTTTTTAAAAGAATAACATATTTGGCTTCCTTCCCACGATCATGTTGCACTTAAAATATTCTAAAGGGAAGATATTGTAAACTGATTCCATATTCGTTACACTCTCTCCATCGACATTGATGAATTAGTTTACTTAAAGATATAATCCTGGTAGTACACCCAGCTTAACAGTATATATTAAGGTGAATGTTTTACCAAGTCATTTCAGATTCAGTTCAGTGATGTTAGGTTTACAAATGTAAGAAATACAGTCTCTAAAACTATTTTTACTTTTACAAACTTCCCTAATTCAGTTCTACATCAACTAGGCAAGATGCTGGTGATGAAAGTGAGTTATTAGACTTAGAATAGACATTATATAATTTATATTTTATCTAATTCTGATTCAACTCATAGCTTTCTCTTCAGGTTAGAACACAACAAAATCCATCCCAATAATTAGTTGAATTCATTATCTTCTTTGTCTATTTATTTTGAGCCTACAATCAACATTCTGATTATTTTGACTCTTTTATGGAATAATAAATTAAGGAAAAATATTTAAAAGGAATTTTTTGAAAGATAATTTGATTATTTCAAACTAAAACCCCCCCAAAATTTGTTATAATATATAAACCCAGAAATGGTACAGCCAGTAAAAACTTCATGCGTTTCAATTTGAATGATTTGATTCTACAAGAAACTCTTTAAAGTTTTTTAACGTATCTCTTCCATGTCCTTAGATGACAATGAAAACAGTTCATTGGGTTCCACTGTTCAAGCACATCTACCAGCTATTACAGAGAGCAAAGCTGGAAGGTACCAGTACTGAGCCGTCTTATTTCACTTTCAATTCAAATAAATTTCTTTTTCAAGTAGAAGTACTCATAAGTTAAATTTTTTAAAGAGTGAATTTTTACTTCTATGCAAGCAAGTGTGTAGCTTAAGAAGACAATAAAATAAATTTATTCATCATGTATTTGGAACCATTTAATATCAAAATTACGATTTTTAAAAAAAGTCATTGTTAATTTCATTTTATACCAAGCAAAGTAGTATGTTATATAATAGTTATTATGCATCCTTAAATTTTTATCGTTTGCCTCCTTACAGTTTTACCCAGAATCGAGTGGCAAAGATTGTGTTGTCCAAGAGCAATGCAAGTACAAGTAAGTACATTTAGTTGGAAATGAAGTTTATGGCTACTAATTACCTTTTAGTTTAGAATTACTGTGGTTCTTCATAATTTTAGAAATTGCTGACAAATATGCTGATTTATTCAGATAATAATGCTTATAAGCTACTTTTTTAATAATAATCTAAATTATAAAATAGAGGCTTAAACTTAAAGATTTTTAAATATAAAAGAAAAAAATGAAAACTTTCTGTAAAAAAAGGTTCATTCAGTTAATGTTGATCTATTTAAAGCATTATTACACATCATTAAAAAAAATTATCTCCACAGTGCCAGAAATCACAGAGATTAAGAAGAGTAGTGGAAGTTATTTACTTGGGTAGGTTTGGAAGCTTCCAAATTTGGAGCAAATTAAAAAATAAAACAAGCTGAAATTTATTTTTGTGATAAGTTTTAAAAATTACTTATACTTATACTTGCTATTTAACCATGCATAATAATAATGAAGACCCAAAATTTGATGAAATCCAATTATATATATATATTTATATCTTATCTTGTCCTCAGTTCCAAAATGTCATTGTCAAGAAACAACTCTAACATAAGTATATTTTTAAGGATTACTTACTAGTTCTCTATAAAAAGGAGTTCATCCATATTTTAGTTACCTACTGAGATTTCAGGTTACTTTTGCTTTGTATGTGGAAAAGTGCATATGCACAAAAAATCAAAATGGGAAAAAATTTTAATAAACATTTTTTACAATAATGAAAATTTATTTAAGTTTGTTTTTACAAAAGCAAACATTTTTTCTGATGTCTCTTCAGTGGCGTTACTAGGGGGATTCGGGCCACCCTTGTTGACACCGACAGTGGGGGACACCAAAATGTAAATTTCTGTATATGCCTGTTATTTGGCCCAGGAAAACTTGGAGGAGTTCTATGAGTTAAGTTGTGAGGGGGTGACACAATGAGCTACCGCCTGGATGACAGCAAACCTAGTGACGCTTCTGTGTCTCTTAAAGTGAAATGTGTTGAATTTACTATTAATTGTTTACAAGTCATTTTCTAGAGTGGCAAAAGTTTGTTGAAAATAATGGTGTTACTCTCGTCACAGTGCCACCTGTTGAGCAAAGAAGCTCTGAAGGTGAAACTCGTAAGGCAAGGTAAGAACATTTTCTTTGACAATAATATCATTCAAACATTATTTCCTGATCATTTCTAGTTAATCCACTTGTTTAATGTATTATATATTAGGGCTGCGGAAATTAACTATTAATTTCTCGATTAATCAGTAATTTTTCAAAATCTATTATAACTATTTTAAGTGATAAAATAGCAATTAGAACTAAAGAAAATGTTTTAAACAATTTTTTCTATTTATTAATAAATAATTAACAATAGTTTTTTTATGTACAATCTTCTCAATTTAAAAAAAAAGATTTTAAAGATTTTTTAAAGTGTAAACTTTAAAATAAGCCATTTTGATTAGAAAAATGATATAAAAAAATAAACATTAGTTTTACTTGATTAAAAATTACAAAATTTAAATTCATTGATATTATATTGAACTACTTATATTTAAATGTATCTTCCTTGAAATTTTAAGTTTAATGATGTCATACATCTTATTTTCTGCTTTAATCAAAATAATCAATTATTTGGAAATTTTTCAAAAGTTAACAATTAAATTTAAATTAATCGATAACAGCCCTAATATGTATACTGTAGGATTCACTGATAAGTTACATAAATAATATTTCTCAAAAATTAAAAAAAATCTTTCTTTAATCTTTGATAAGAATATAATTTTTATTTCAAAATTTCCCATATTTATATTATAGATCTAAGGAGCCTTTACCTAGGAGCAGTACTTGTAGTATATGTAAGTTTTCATGATTTAATAAAAATGTAAGGGTTAAAAAAATTAGTACTACAGTAGAAGTCCGATACTTTGGCACGTTTGGTACCGGCTATAGAAAATTCCGGTCTATTGGGCAGTGCCCCTTCTTTTTAGTGTAGGCTTTGCCGTAAAACAAATAAAGTATGTTTCTTTTAATGTCAGAAATAGTTGATGAGCCAATATTAAACTCATTAAAACATTTCTATTCTCAACTTTTTCTAGCCGTTTAATGATTTCTAGTTTCTGATTGAGAGTTAGTGTTACGTGTTTTGGTTTCTCTCCTGTTGAACTCGAAGGCTTATGTTTTGAAAACATGGTCACTGTATAGTTAGAACGAAACTCACTTTGTTTATAAAAAGTTTCAAAACTTACGTACGCTTTACAGTACGCATTACAGTAGAGAGTTTACTGCGATCTGAAAGGACACAAAACAACTCATAAAAAAAAAAAATTTTTTAAATAAATGGCGAAGACGCTTTGGGATTGATTAACTGTGCTGCACTGCACCTGTATTTATTGTGACAGCTGAGACTAGCTGACGCTAATTGTTTCCGAACAATACAGAGCGCTTCCGAATGATCCCGAACTATCCAGGAAACTTCCGAATAGTTCTCAGGCTTTTTATTTGCTTTAAAGACACACTTTTGGAGATAACTAAAAATTTTAATTTTCCGACGCGATGCCGGACTATCTGGCATTCCAGACTGTTGGATGCCGAAATAATGGACTTTTACTGTAGTGAGAAAAGTTGCCTCAATAAAGAGTAATATTTCCAAATTGTTTTTGTTTTTATTTTAATCAAAAACCAAACATAGATTCTAATGAGAAATGCCAGGTATTAATTGATACAAATTTATGCATATTTCTTTAAATTTTGACATCTAATATAAGAAATTAAAATGTTTTGTTCAATATCCACTACTATAGCACCAGATCACAGACAATGTTCTTTTCAAGATGAGGAAAAAAATTCTGCACAATATACACCAACAACCAGGTGAGCTTTATAATTTATATTCGGTCTATTCTTAATTAATTTAGATATAGAGTGATCCAAGCTGCTTGCACTAATAAATAAACTGAAGACACTGTCAACCTTACACTTCCTAAATGCGTAAAATGAAAAGTCTTGTTTTAATTCTGAAGCAGTTTTTAGGAGTAATAAAAAAATTCTAATTCATCATTTAAAAACATTTTTAAATTATGCAAACTATGAAATATACATTTTTTAAACATTCTAAAGAAATGTGACAAGAAATTCTTTAATTCCCTCTCTATAGATTGTCATTGAAAATTTATAATCACATCCTTTGACTGACGGTTAATGACAAAAATATTTTATAGTATTTATATCAAACTTAATTGTTGAAACAAAAATCATATTTGTAAAATTTATGCATGGTACTTTCCAGTATGCCTTTGATTTTGGGTGAATTTAAACATTCCATTGGCATGTTTTTTTATTTTACAGGGGAAACCCACATCTTACGCCCAAAAGGTCATATTTTACTTTTCAAACTTCGTAAGTAATATTAATAATAAGTCATTTTATTTTGCAAATATACAAGTTGAATTTTTAACTGTTACACTTTTTTAAATTCATGTCTTCCTCGTCTTTTTTTGTGTGGTTGAAATTCCTTTTTCCTGACCATGAATGTTATGTAACTGATTAGGTTAGCATTGAATTCATGTTACAATTACTTGACAATGAACGGTTTTATCTTATTTTATTTATTACAGACACTACATCTATACAGAATATTATTGCGGCCTACTGTTATCTATGGTTTATGTCTAGTCTTGAATTTTTATTAGCGTTTTAAAATGTTGATATTGTATTGGTTTTGCCTGGTTGGTTCAGGCAACTCATACCAAACATTAATTCAAAACGGGTAAAATCAGTGGCGTAGCTAGGGGGGGGCGGTGGGGGCGGTCCGCCCCGGGCGGCACTCATCTAAAGGGCGGCATTAGTGGGAATTTTAAAAAATAAAGCCCTTTCCGACAGCCGTAAATTTTCTTTTGAAGGGGAAAAACCAAGGTGAAACAAAAATATTCTTAATTTCGAGTCTTAATTAAAGGATTAACGCAACATTTGCTTGATTACATACTGGCTGTTATAACTAACGCAAAACCATTCAAAAATTAAAAGTCGCTTTAAAAAGGTATCGATTTGTTTGAAAATTTTAAGCGGTATGCGTCAGAAATGGCGCTTTTATAAGAAAACTGCACGCACACACACACACACACACACACACACACACGTAGACAAAAAAAACACATCATCGCTGGGCCAAATAATGTGTACTATTAATATCGCCACGACAGTTTTTGTGTGGAATTTCGACATGGCAGAATGATGTGCTAACAAGTATCACCTATATGACATGGTAGTTCAAATATTGTATAATTTATATTACCGTTTCAGTTTTAGAAAAATTATTTAAGGTAGTTTAACTTGCTAAAAATAAATATATTTTGTATTTATTGCATTAAAGTAGCAAACATTAAATGTATTTTCTTTAACAT
>MUZC01004640.1:76579-105848 GCA_002072015.1 Radix auricularia | reverse complement strand
CCCCCCCCCCATAAAAGCCGTATTTTCTATTTGAAAATGAGCAGGTTTACAATCAATTTTTTTGTGATTTAAATATTTTTAGTGTAAGGCTGTACTCTAATAGCCTGTTGTAACACGAGTGAAACCATGTAGGCTAAAACTTCATTAAATGAAATGTCGGTAATCATACATTGAAGTGGAACTTTTATTTAAAGTTGCGCGTTTTGAATGACGTCACACTTCTGCCCCCCTTGTGTGACGTCATTTATAGACGTCTCCTAAAAGGGCGGCAAATTGGAGACCGCCCCAGGCGGCAAAAGCTTTAGCTACGCCACTGGGTAAAATGATAATTTGTATGTGTTTGCTCTTAAATACAAAGTAAGAAAACTCTTTTTATCTCTGTCTGAGGATTGTACTAGATATCCAAGTTAGGATTACTTGCTTTGTGTATTATTAATTTTTTGCTTTTTGTTATTCTATGTAGTGTTCACAAGTGTAATGATTTAACTAATGTTGTTACCTTTGTTTTGAACTTATTTATTTTTGTCACCATTTATTTGTGTACAGAGCAGCACACCAGCATTCACGCTGGAGACTAAAGAAAGTACTGAGTAGAGGAGATGTTGTGGTAGGTCTCTTACATGTTAGGCTTTTAAAAATAAAAAATCTTTTTAAAATGTCTGTTTCTTCTTTCTATAAAAATGTTAATTATTATCAGTGGTTAATTTATCATGCATGAACTATATATTCATTATGAGAGTTAGGTTTTGTATTTAACTTGGAAAGTTCTTTTATCATTATCTATTTTCTACAGGGGCCAGAATGGCTTGATTATAATGACAGACCTTATGATCCCATACCAGAAAAGTGGGCCATTGTAAGTAGTCAGAAATGTTCAACTTTTTCCCTTTAAAAAAATTCATATTTTATCATTATTCAAATAAAACCAAGATAATTATGTACATAATGATATTAAAGATGCAATCTAATTAGAATTTGACATTCGTTTTTGTTAAGTAATAAATAAGGCATGGATGTACACCCAGCTGGCATACCGATGGTCACGGGTTCAAATCTCCATGAAGGCAGGAATTTTTTCCAAGGGTGTCTCTGAGTCCACCCAGCTCCAAATGAGTACCTATCACTAGTTAGGGAAACAAAGGTGGGTGGGTAATGATTGGAACCCTCATAGCTGTTGCCTTTGAATGCTGGCATTGGCATGATCTTTGGACACAATAATCTACTGCATGGAAGGAGCTTCTGTATAGATAAGACAATCTTTACAATATTATTTATTTGGTAGACATTGCAGTGTCAAAAATAATTTAGATATAGTATTTTCTGTCGCAGAAAAAAATATATATAATTTTTATTTATTTTTTTTTAAAAATATCACTCATTGGCCTTTTTTTCAGGTCAGTAGAGGAGCCATTGTCATAATGATAAGGAAAACCTTCCTGCTGAAATATTTTAAAAAAGTATGGTAACATTTAAGCAGGCAGAGGGAGTGGGCATTATCACAGACCTATGTTGGAACACCAAAACAAATTTGAAATGGACAAGTAAACACAAGACCAGGATTTTTCTATCCTGCAAATAATTTTGCTTGTGATTGAAAAAAATAAAATTGGTATAGATGTTTCTTCAAAGATTGCTCAGAGCTTGTCAAAAGTATTACATCAAAATGGCCAATTGTTAAAATTTTTAACTACTTTTAGTTAATATTGTGTATCCTAACATGAATAAAATTAGAATATATTAAATAATGTATTAACATTAATAATCATATTCTTTTTTAAATTGATGAAAACACCAATCAATGAATGTAAATTTACTATTAATATAGTTTGAACTTTAAAACCTTGTTTGTTTTTTTAAAATGAACATCTATTGACCCACACTATAATGACTATACAATTTACCAACCATTATTTTTATTGTTCAAGGTAGGCATCTTTCTTAGCTACTATATTTCTTTATCATAAACAGTGTCAAGTCCAAAATTTATTTACCCCCTTTTTAGTAGTTTCATATAGTTGCCAATGATTCTGATGTGACATTTCAAAAAAATGGTTGTCATATTAGTAGATGTATGCTCTAATAACATTTATATCTTTGTTAAATTTTGTTAAATGATGTTTTGGAATATTTTATTTATACACATGTATTAACTTGGATTTTGTAATTATTTTTTGTACAGTTTTAAATAAATTTAATTTAAATAAATCACTTTACATTCATTATATAAAGAAAGAGCTTTGTTCCTTTTTTATTTTCCGTTTTTGCAAGAAGTTGGTGACTAGGTTACATTTTGCATGAAACAATGCTAACATTTTAAATCCCTGCATTAGTTTTTGAAAGGTTCAGTCATGTTTGTGGTACCCTTTCTATAAGTAAAAATACAAGTTAACCATTCAAATTCCTGTTCCAGCTAAACTGCAATGAAATTTTATCTCTAGTGTAGTAGTCAAATGCTTTCTTTTTCTTTTGTTGTTTGTCATCAAAACTGCCCCCCCCCCCCCCCCCCACTCCACATTCTTTTAAATTTACAAAGCGCCAATTTTGTCATCCTGTGATCTTCCTGTTTGACTATCTGAACTCCAAAAGTTAGGATGATTTTTTTTTTACTCTGGGGGAGGCGACCGTTATTTGGTATTTGAGGATATTGATGGAAGAATAAATCATGAGTTAAGATGAGTAAAAAGAACAAATTTGGTTGTGAACGCTAGCACACAGGATGTTATTTCTGGGTGATAATGGTTTGGTGATTTTTCCCTTTAGAAAATTTGCAAGCAAAACTATATTGGAAAAGTTAAGAACAATCCAGAACCAGCTCTGTCCATCTGTGTTGCTTTTACTTTTACAATTACACTCAGTTTGGGTAATTCATAGCAAATAGTTTATGCCATAAGGCTTGAAACATACAAAACAGAGAACATCAAAAGTAAGGTATAGTGCAATTTATTCAAAATCCCTTATCATGATGTTGGTGAGAATGAGAGTTCACATGCCGATGAACACAAGGGTTGCCCACTTCCAGCCAGACACCTGTTACAAATGCGCTGGATAACATCTTTAGTAAAAAAAAAGTTTTGTTGACAGAGCAGATAGCACCATAACAGAAAAATCCCTGTTAGAAACTGGTTTGAAAAACTAAATCTGGTTGAAACAATACCCTATCAACTCTTACTTTACAAAACTAGATGAAAAAAGAACACTGCCTTTCGGTTCCAGTGACAGTAATACACTTACTGACATCCTTACCCCAAGATAAATATTGAGGAAACCAGGGCTGTGAATGAGTCCTTTGAGACAAGATAAAGCCCTACAGAAAGACAATGTTTGCACCCGTCCTAGCTGGGGCTTTTAATTGTACAATTATAAGCCTTCTGTATAATATTGATGTTAATTAGTTTTTCCTGTATGTCTCATTCATACTAAACCCTTTTAAAAAATTAACAAAGGAGGAATGTGTTGTCCTTTACATCATTCACTCAAGCCTCTCTAAACCAGGCTAAAGTGCCCCAGGATTGGAAATTAGCCAAAGTAACTCCATTTTTAAAGAAAGGGGATTACAGACCTGTAACGCTTACTAGAATCACCTGTAAATTACTGGAACACATAATATATAGTAAAATAGTTAACCCCCTTGACAAATTTAATGTCTTATGCCCACATCAACACAGCTTTAGAAAAAACAGATCATGTAAAACACAATTAATAGGACTAATAGATTAACTATCAAAAGGCTTAGACAATAATGATCAAATAGATAAAAGTATTACTAGACTTCTCAAAAGCATTTGACAAAGTTCACCACCTTAGTTTACTTAACTACTTTGTAATCTCATGTCTCTTACATCACTGGATCCAAGACTTCCTTTTGGGTAGGGAGCAAACTGTAATAATTAATAAACTAAATCTGCACCAATAAAGGTTAATTCAGGAGTTCACTTACTCTTTTTAATTGTTATAAATGATTTACCCAACAACATCTCAACAGAAAGAAAAGTTAAGTTAGAAGGTTATTAATCTATAGAACAATTAAATCAGAACTAGATAGCGAATTTGTACAAAAAGATTTAGATGAATTAATAAAATCAGAAACTACTTGGAGTATGTCTTTCCACCCAGAAAAGTGTCAACTGTTAAGAGTAACAAAGAAAAAGAAACAAATTAATTCAAAATATTTCATTCATGGAAAAGAACTAACCCAAACTAAAGATGCAAAATACTTAGGAGTCATAATAAATGAGAAACTATCTTGGAATTCCCATGTCAATGAAGTTATTAAAAAATTAGACAAATCCTTAGTCTTTATGAAAAGAAACTTTTACAAATGTAATAAAGATCTTAAACTAAAATGCTACCTCACTTTGGTGAGACCTATACTAGAATATGCATCTTCTGTATGGGACCCATCCACCAAAGAAAACATTTATAAACTAGTCTAGAACAAATTAAAAAAGAGCTGCCAGATTCATTACTGCAGAATTTTCAAAACTGACAAGGATAACACAATTAGTTAAACCATGAAAACACTAGAGGATGGAAGAACCAAGAGTAAAGTAGTAATTATACATAAAGCAATTATGACAACACGAGTTGTTGCAAACCAGATTCTGTATGTGCTGTAAGTGCCGCATCATCCGCAAATAGTAGCTCTCGAATTAGGACATCCGTCGTTTTGGTCTTGGCTCGGAGGCGGGCAGTGTTGAAAAGTCCTCCATCAGCTCTGGTATGTAACCAGATTCCCTCACTGCTATCCTTGAATGCGTATCGAAGAAGTACAGAGAAGAATATTGCGAAGAGTGTTGGTGCGAGTACACAACCTTGTTTAACTCCGCTGCTGACAGGGAAGGCCTCTGACTTAGCTCAATCGAACTGCACTGTGCCAAGCATATTTTCATGGAACTGTCTGATGATGGCAAGTAGGTGAGGGGGACAGCCGATTTTTGCCAGTATTTAGAATAGCCCGTTGCGACTGACGAAGTCGAAGGCTTTTGTAAGGTCCACAAAGGCAATGTATAGTGGCATCTGCTGCTCTCTGCATTTTTCCTGGAGCTGTCGTATGGAGAACACCATGTCTATGGTAGACCGACCGGACCGGAAACCGCACTGAGATTCTGGATAGACACGGGATGCTTGGCTCTGTAAACGTGTTAGTATAACGCGGGCAAAGGTCTTTCCTACAATACTAAGGAGTGAAATGCCGCGATAATTATTGCAATCACTCCTATCACCTTTGTTTTTATATAGTGTCACTATATTTGCATCCTTTAGGTCTTGGGGGATGTAGCCCTGTTCCCAGCAGAGGGACAGAATCTCGTGCAATGGTTGGAGTAAAGCTGTCTTGCCACTCTTTAGAACCTCTGGTGGTATTCCATCATTCCCAGGCGCTTTTCCACAAGCTAGACTGTCAATTGCTTTGCTCAGCTCTTCCTGTGTGGGCACGACATCAAGTTCTTCCATGAGTGGCATATCTGGGATGTCATCTAGAGCGGTGCTGGAGACTGTGGTAACTGTTGAATACAATTCCAGATAATGCTCAACCCACCGTTTTAGCTGTGCTGCCTGGTCTTGAATAATTTCTCCANGCAACAATGGCTAAACTAAATAAGCGGGTCTGGCAAAACACCAAGCTAACGGAGAAAACCAAGCTGTGCGTCTATCGAGCCTGTGTCATCAGTACACTACTATATGGGAGCGAGACATGGACCACTTTTACATCACAAGAGGGCAAGCTTAACAGCTTCCATTTGAGATGCCTGCGTCGCATCCTTGGTATTAAATGGCTATTAAGTGCCTAATAGTGAGGTCCTAAAGCGTGCCAATACCCAAAACATGTTCTCAATTCTTAGTGAAAGACGCCTGAGGTGGCTAGGACATGTCAAAAGAATGAGCCCCGGCCGCATCCCGAAGGACCTCCTATATGGTGAACTTGCTTCAGGAAAGAGGAAAACAGGTCGCCCACGCTTGCGATTTAAAGATGTCTGTCAAAGGGACATGAAAGCAGCCAAAATACATACTGGGAGTGTAAGGCAGAAGACCGATCTACGTGGCGCACAGTTGTCAAAGAGGGCGTCATAGTAGCCGAGGAGCGAAGAATGGAGGAGGCTGCAGACAGAAGAGCTAGGAGAAAGGCCAAAACATTTGGAAGCACAGAACTCGTGTGTAAAAACTGTGGTAAAGACTGTCACTCAAGGATAGGACTGCACAGCCACTCGAGAAAATGCAACCCAACCCAACGGTGATGCACCATCGTCTCGCGAGACGGAAGGATGCCGATAAATTATTACAACACAAAGATTACTTAATACAACCCTCAGATAGACATAAGAATAAAAACACCTTTGTTATTGTGTTTGCAAGAACACATACAAGTTTTTGTTCTTATCGTCCGGAATTCGGGCGCATAATGAGTTGCCTGAAGAAACCAGGAAAGCCAACATTTTATCAACATTTAAAAATCTAATAATAATGCAGGACTAAAAGTTTTAAGTTTAAGTATTTTTTTTATTTTTATAATTTATAGATTATAGGTTCATTCAAAGATAGAGCCTACATTTCTGTTGTTGAGCTATCAATTCCTTAAGTTGAAGCTGATTGAATAGTCAACTATGTATGTTCTTTTCAACATGCACTATTTAAACTATTTTAAATAAACTTTTTTTGAATAATATCACATTACTTTGGAAACTTTTGAACATTTAAAGTAAGTGGACTGTTGATTCGGGGAAGAGGAGGCAAGAAAAGACTTAAGTACCCTTTTAAATGTCTTTTAACAGAATATTTTAAAAACACAAGGGTGCTTATCAATTTTCTCTTTAACTTTATGACTTAAGAGAAGAAGCGTGGCAGAAAATAAACTTTTCTTTCCAAAGTGTTGTTGCCGTATTAATATCGCTATGTCAAAATTTGTTTTACTCCATACTTATAGTATTGCAAAGGGACATTACTCAAATATTTTATCATAAATAAGTGAAATATATAAAACTATTACCATATAAGACGGGTAAAAAAAATTGAATACGCAATTTTGTTTTCACAACACTTACTTTTTTTTAAAAAAACAATAGTGAGATACACATATTGATTCTGTAGTCCGGAAAAGGATATTTTCAATGTGTAAGAGACAAGGTCTTATGAGGTAATACATTCAATTGGAATTGGGTGGATGGAGTTTGTTCGTGTTTGAGTTTGTAATAAATTTAAGTAATAAATAACTAACAAAATAATAAAATATTATGGCATCAGTATCACTTGATAGTAAGTATCAGTTATCAATTTGGTCAATGAATGCCAATAATGCTCAATAATGGTCATCAACTATGACTCATGACTTTACTATACTATTAGTATTACAAAGTATACTATGAATCTATAAATCACTTTGAAATTTAATGAATTGAGTCTCAACTAAGACTAAATGAGTAAATTGAGTAAAGTAAAGTAAATAGTAGAGTCAGTAGACAGTAGGTAGGCACTTGGGTATCGACCGGATATTCCCGAAAAATTGGTATCGTAATTTCGTTGTCAAAATGGCGACCTCCACTTTTTAATTTATTGAGTGTATCGTTTTTTCAATGTTTATAGTCGATTATTGGCGCCGTAATAAATTAAACATCCGCCCATTCATTAAGGCAGACATCTTGCCTGTTTCATTAAAAAAAAAATCGAATTTTTTCCCCAAGGTTTTAACCTTGATATTGAAGGTTAATGGTAGCTCCTGTTCACCCATTAATAACTTTTTATTTAAAAATGCGGGTCATGTAATTCTTATGAGGGTATAAATTCATTATGTGAAGAAAAACATATCCAAATTTGAAGAATGTAGGCCATATATTTATTGAGGAAGCACTTAAACAAAATGGCCACCTCCATTGTTTACAAATTTTTTAACACATGCTTTGGAAAACTACCTATTACCGATAACGACGGCAGTGATTTTAAGTGTATATATTGCCACATTAAGGGTATTATAGTGGATTATTGATTGGAATTCATTATATTAGTTTAAAACTTTATAAATTTAATAGCATAATCAATTAATTTGTCTACTTAAGTATATTTTAACTTTAATTATAATACCAATATGAACTAATATTATTATTTTTTATCAAATTTAAGTAGGATATTATTTATTAAGATTTTTTAGACTTAATATATTTATAAATTAATATATTAACTTATTGGGCCTTATTCACTAACCATTTTAGTAGCTTTGGGCCTTCTGTTAGGCCTTATAAGTTATAAGTATTGCAGTATATATTAATTTTGATATTAATATACTGATTTAATTAGAAATATTTGTCTATATCATGGCATGGAGTCTAAAGTGATTATTAAATTTGACAAAACTAGAAAGTAAAGCCTGCTAAATTATTTAAATTTTAAGTTAATGAAAGATTCAAATTGATTATTTCTGATTATGCATTTTTAGTTTTAAAGATTTTTTGGCTTTCTATTATTTGTTGTAATTATTTATATGATGTTGATCATTTTTCCAATGGGCTATTATTTTTAAAATGAAAGAGGCACTTACCTTTAATAATGAATTATCCAGTAATTACACACATATCACAATATTGCACAATACTCCTTAGAATTCACAAAGAAAACAACACATTTTCTGGCTCAATAACTTTATTGCATAGATACACCAGATTTAACTAATACTAATATTACTATAAAAAAAACATCATGTTTTTAAGTNTTGTCAATGGCAGAAAGTTTGAGTCGATCAAAGGAATTAAAGGCACCAGCAGCAGGATGAAAATTAGTTTTAAAACCTTTAGGAACAAGATTTTTATGAATACAATTGTTTAAAAAATTGACATGTGTGGTGTATCGAGTCTTCTTAAAAATATTGAGTGCCAAATCAGTACAATTCTTTGATAAATTTGTTGGCAAAAGACTAAATGAAGTAATGACAAAGTTACGGAATTGATTTTGGGCAAGTTTAGATGACGTCATCTGCACAATTAATAAAATAAAATAAAATTATTTGGCACAATAAAAAAGTTTAAATTAATTAAACAGAACAAATATTAGGGGGATGAAATAATGAAAATAATATACAATTACAAAAAATAATAATTATCTCTACCCTAGTTCTAACAAAATGGAATCAAATATACTACGATATATTAAATAACAATTATTGAGTATTAACAACAATTAGACACAAGACATATATCAAGTAGCAGTCAGAATTTAAGATTAATATATCATACAGAATAGGACTGCATAAAGCTTTTTTATTAAAAAAACAAATTACACAGACTATTTGTGTAAGGAAACAATAAATTAAAGCTTTATTATCAACTAATACAAATAATGGTAGACGTTTCGGCTCATGCCTTCATCAGTACAAAAACAATTACATGTACTTACATATATATTAAAATTAAAACATATTAAAGTCTATGTGATAAAATGAAAAGAAATGAAAGACAAAAATAAACACGGACATAGAATATAAGAAAAAGGAGGAAGTTGAAGTATCTAAAGTAACAGTGAAAACCACAACGGGAAAACGATTTTGCAGTCATGTAAAATTGTGGATTTGGTTAATTCCATATGGAGCCAACGTACCAAATCGTTTTATGAGTCTATTTTCCATGTGGACTCTATCATGGGTATTGGTTGCATATAAAATACCAGTAACTACAATATCCAAAATGCCATCGTGGTCAACACTGTTAAAATGTTTAGACACAGGACACTGAGCCTGTTTATTTATATTGTACAGGTGTTCTCTAAACCGATCTCCAAGACGACGACCTGTCTCACCCACATAAATTTTTTTACATCTCTTGCAAATAATTGCATAAATCACGTTGCGACTGGTGCAAGTGAATCCATCTTTTATTGAGAATTGTTCAAGAGGGAAAGAAATTTTGTTAATTTCAACCACATATGGACAAGTATTGCAACGGTTACGGTTGCAACCTTTTGTTCCAATATGTGCTTTCATTGTGGGAAGGTGACTTCTTACAAGTATGTCTCTGAGGCTTTTATCTCTCCGGAAAGCAAAAAGAGGAGGTTTTTTGAAGACCTGCTGAGTTAGAGGGTCAGCCATAAGGATTGATCGGTTTTTGAGAATCACCTGGCGGGCCTTAAAATTATGGGGATGGAAAGTTAAAACAAATTTGCATCTATCACATTGATCGTGAACAGATGATGTAAATGTGTCCTGTCTGGTCATGCCTTTAATTCTATTGACAGCTGACAAATATTATAATTTTATATAAGTTTACAGTCAAATCATTCGCGTTTGAAAAAAAGCTTAAAAAAGGGCACACAATGTGGAGGAAAACTCAATGTTAAAAAAAGTGATTGTGAGGTCTTACAAAAAAATTCATAACTTTTGAACCACTTGAGCTAGAACGTTCATCTTTATATTTTTGTTAATCATTTACTGTGGTCTACACATCTATGATATTTTTATATTTTAAAAAAAAATTTGAAATTTTTACCCAAGTGCCTACAGTAGGCTATACTACTATGACTATACTGATACTATATAATATATAAACTATTCCATCCCTCTGTGTGTCAGTATATGACAGTGACAGTATTGACAGTATCAGTTACTTGTTACAGTATCATGAAGGGCTTGGGCCTGCCTCACAAGTCACGACCTCCTTCCACTCAGACCTTATCAATGCCTTTCTTCTCCAAAATTGGATGCCCAATTGTTGTAGATCTTTCTCTACTCTACGTCAATGTCATCCATCCGTCTAAATCTAAGCCTAGTTCTTCCTTTGAGTTTGAGCAATTTTCCTCTGGGGTTTTGGTAGTGTACCCTCTTTACTCCTCTATCATTTGATTGACATTCTTTCTAAGTGTCCTGCCCAGCGCAGTTTGCCCTTTTTTTTCCTGCAACTATCGTGGTATTCTAATATAGACTGTATAGTTCATGGTTGGTTCTTATTCTCCATTTTAGCTCATCCTTTGATGGTCCATATATTTTCCTGAGAACTTTCCTCTCCCATGTATTTAACAGGTTTTCTGCAGTTTTTGTTAAGGCTAAGGTCCTAGTTTTACTTGCATATGTTACAGCTGGTCTAATGACCATTTTATAAAGAGTTTTCTTTGTTTCCCTTGTAATATTTTTGCTTTTGAGGATTTTCTGGCGACTAAAATAAGCTCTATTTTGGCTGATAGTCTTTCTTTGATTTCTATTATTAATTCATTCCTTTCATTTAATAACGATCCTAGGTATTTGAATTGACTTACTTTTTCAAAAGTCGGGTTCCTAATTTTTATGTCTTTACCTGTCATTTCTTCTCTTTCTAGGGTCATGTATATAAATTACTAGTATATATTACTAAGTTATTATATATAGCCTGGTAAGAGTTTCATGACAACCATTGAATCATATTGACAATTCAAATTGAATAACTAAGTACTATGTGGCTGTGTAAACTTATTTAAACTATGTTAGTATCAGTATTTTGTTTAAGCACATAGTCATAATGGATACTTACTTAAAATAAATAATTTAATGTTGCCTGTATTTGTCGTTTTGTTTCAGTTTTACCATGACCAGAACTTTAGTTCGTAGATAAATTATATAGAAAGTTTTGAAAAATTTTAATCAATTAATTATGACAATGATTTATTTAGTAGAATCCAGCAAAAGTGATAATATTGACTCTAAATTCAAAACTAAATCTCATACACTTATTGTTACAGGGGTAAAACTTGTCTTAATTCATAGATAAGTAAGAAAATAGATTTGACTAGTAATAGATATGATGGAAATTTTTACTGTCACCCAGAAGTAAAAACTATACCAAATGCATTTGATACAGTACCCCCTAGAGAATTATAGGAAAATAATATTTAATTGTGATGGCTTTCTCAAATAAAGGTATAAATTAATATAATGTAAGAGAATTCTTTTCTTCTTCTTCGTTCTCAATATTGAATATTGAGTTTTGCGTGCCACGAGTTTTGTGACAATTGACCCGTGGTCTCCGACTTCAGCCTGCTGTATTTTCTGGATTTGCTTCCATAGCCTTTGGTCGGCCAAGACCATCTGCAAGGCAGCAGTTGTTTTTTTGGCAAGGGATGCAGCGTTCACATGCCACGGCTAAGGGTTCCACGCATTACCCCACCGCTTTTTACGCATTTGGAGCAGGGTGGAACTCGGGACTCCTTTGGCCCCGGGAACAAGTCCCTGGCTTCCCATGGATTCAAACCCATGACCATCCGAACGCCAGTCGAGTACGCTGCCACTCGACCACCGCGGCCCCCATGTAAGAGAATGAAGATGAGGGAGTTTTTAAAAAAAAAACTTTTGAGTCATCATTTTAAGTAATAACCAATTTTTAAAAAATGTTTTGTTAAGCATTAGGGATTAGGATTTTTACATTTCTGTTTTTATTGTTTTCTGTGCACAACTAATTTACACAATTATTCAGTTCTACACAATTAAGTTTTTTAGAATTATAAAAAATAAAAATCAGCAAAGTAGCATGTCAAAAATCTCAAAATGACATCATGAAAAATATGGATTGTGTCTGCAAAATGGCATAGTTAACACTATAGGCGCTAATCCTACAATTAAATGGGCTTATTTTAGTAATATGAACTATAGTTTGTAGTGGATCACAAAAATGTAGACATTGAAAGTAGTCTCCAACAGTTGTGGACCCAGCATCTGATGTATTTTGCTAGTGAATATGAAATATCTACTAGCCTATCCATCTTGTTGTACTGGATGTGGAATTAGGATAAGTAGGACGCAATAATATTCTGTGTAGCAGGAGTGACTTGGAATTTGGGATTCATTAAAACTTATAATAGTATTAATCAATTCTTTATTAAAGATCTGACATCATATTTAAAAAATACAATTTTCAGGCCAAATGTTGATTTCACTGTTGACTCTGAGGCTAGAGCTCTCTTCTGAGTCCTCAGACTTGAAGTATTTCAAGTCTTATACAGGTAAAATATCTGCATGTCGGTTATGTTACATATGAATAAATATTAAGTTAAATTTATCAAACCAACTATGCTATTAAAAGATCAGAATGCTGTTCATCAATGTAGACATGCTAGATGTAATAAATGTAAATTATAGATCAAGAAATCAGAAAAATAATGCTGAAACCTCAAATACCTTTAATTGACGTCCATTGTCAATTTTTTCAGAGTGTTTAATAGATAAGTACATTTCTGCCTTTATTTTTTAGTAATCTTTACTAATTATAGGAAAAGGACTTCAGTTCTTTTTTTAATGCTATAAGATATGGTAATAAACAGAGAGGCAATGCTACAACTTATGTCCGTGTTGTGTTAACAACATTGTGTTGCAACTATGGCATGAAATATAATACCTAATGTCAACATAAATGGCATGGACTTTTAAAAATGATCCTCATATAAGCTAACTCTCAATTTATTCCCCTGGTTAAAAGTGAACGCTAATTATTGAGGACAAATGCTGTGTAACACAAGAGTTTTATTTTACATCTGTTACATTAATACAAAAGTTAAATAGAAATTGATATTTATATTTGTTTTTATTCAGCCAAATCCTCAGGTGGTCAGCACTATATAAAAGCAGGTTCTAAATCATATGCCTCCGTTGCACGTGGCTCATCTTCCCCTAGAGATTTACACCCGTCAAATACCTCATCCCAGTGTGAACTGGCAAAGGGTGAGAAACATCATTTCAACCAGATAAAGCCTGAGCGCAGGGAGAAAACCCTAAGCTCCAGTGACATTCCAGTGGATCAGGAGCCATCACCCTCAGAGAGATTGGGTGAGCAGCCTGCTCACATATTGTCAGAAATCAGACACAGAGACCCACAAACTGAGAATAGTATTTGCAGGGGAAGACGAGCTTTTAAAGACATTCACATAGAGCTCATTGAAGAACCAGGTAAGACAAGTATTAAAAATTACTAATAGCAAAATGTTTTGAACATAGAATAAATATATTTTTATTTTTTTAATTTAAAGGAAGAGCTAGGAATGATGGTTTATTGCTCACACTTTCATTTAAGTGCATCAAAACTGAGTGAAATATTGTAAAGAGGTTTCAATTTTAGATTGGTTTTAAATCTATATCCAGCATTACTGTTAAATAAAATAACTACTTAACAGCTGTCATGTGTTAGTGTACTTGTTTAATTGCTTATTATACAATCAAGAGTACAGAAACTTTATATTGTTAAACAGGATATGGTCAGTGAATGTGTGAATAATATGAAACATATTTTCACCCTGAGCTTCATTTTTCAAGCTGTCCTTAATTCATGGAATCAAATGTAGACTAACAAACATGTTAACATGCATTTTATAGATGTCAAAACATTGCAATAACATAACTTTTTTGTGTGTGGTAAAAGTTATCAAGCTATTGCTGGAAGCCACAGAGCAAGATAAAGGTCCACTAAGTATGGATGAACAAGAGCCATCAACTAGTAGAGTAGCTGCAGAGGATGGACCAGGTCCTAGGGGAAAAGAGCTCTCTGAGGTTGGATGTTTTTAAGAAAGAAATAGATTTTTTTTTTCTCAAAATGTGATTAAAATGTATTTGAAATGCTTGCATCTGTTACTATACATCTAATCATCAAATTGATTAAAAAATTAATTTTAAAAACTTAAAATTCTATCTCATAAACTATCATTTTATTTACATTTATTCACAGTATTTGTACTATAAAATATATATATAGGCCTTACCATTACTTCACATTTAATATAGTGTGTTACACTTACATTATTTAACAAAAATCATGTCATTTAAAAATTTCCCTTCCTACTAAGTATTTGAAATGGTCACTTAAAATGTGAATAATGATACTGTTCTAGGATGTTGAGGATCACATGTACCAAGTTGTTGGTCGGCAAAGAATGTCCAAATCAGAGTCAGAGGAGCGTACGCAGGGCACGTCAGCCATGACCAATGTGGCCAACAGACCCAAAAGTCACAGTCCAACTAACAAAATGCCATCCACCGTAAACTTCTACAGTGGTAACCCTTCTGTGGAGCTGACAAAAGGCATAATGCATATATACAAAGACAGGTGAGTTTGTTGTTCATCAGTTACCTACAGGCTTGTACCTAGATTCAGATATCTCACCAGCTGTGTAAGACCTAAGATAGAATAATGACAAGCATAGTGATGAAAGGCCATGGATTAGACCAGGGGTCTCCCAACTTTATTGCAGACTACAAACCCCAAACTACTAAGTTTTGTGGCTAACTATGGTAAAAAATAGTATCTTTTTTGGAGATTAAAAGGTCTTCAGGGGCAGGATGAGAGGGCCGCATATGGCCCGTGGGTTGTAGTTTGGGGACCCCTGGATTAGACTGAATGGAAGAATGTTGTTTGAGCAGGCCAGAGCTCTAGGATGTGGTTTGAGCAGGCCAGAGGTCTAGGGTGGGGTTTGAGCAGGCCAGAGCTCTAGGATGTGGTTTGAGCAGGCCAGAGCTCTAGGATGTGGTATAAGCAGGCCAGAGCTCCAGGATGTGGTATAAGCAGGCCAGAGCTCTAGGATGTGGTATAAGCAGGCCAGAGCTCTAGGATGTAGTTTGAGCAGGCCAGAGCTCTAGGATGTGGTATAAGCAGGCCAAGCTCTAGGATGTGGTTTGAGCAGTAGCCCCACAATGATGTATTGTTTATTGATAAATTAAGCTTCTGAAAATAATCAATTAAAGTCTAGTTATTTCAAAACAAGTAAAGAGACAGAAGGAAGCATCCTAACCTTTGTATTTGAACAGTTATCATGCAGTTCATCCCTGGTCACACAGAGCTGACATAACACTAAAGGGCACAGCTCAGCCCCAACCCTACCACTTATAACTCAGCTGAGAAAGATTATTTATGAGATGGATTAGTTAGCTAGTGGAGAAGCAGCCAAAAAACTTAACCAGTTTATGTCGTGACCAAACAAAAGCCACCCCTGATGGAAATTTCCTTGTAGCAATCAGATCTTTATCAGCCATACGAGGACTGAGAAGTGTCTCACATAGAGTTACTTTCATGGGCATGACACTAGATAGGATCTAGCTTTCAATTATATGGCCATGAAGAAGAAATAATGACATACCTGTTGGCAAATTTCCTGCAGTGGTTAGGAATTTAAGTAGGTTCATTTTTGATCAGTGCCGAAAATGATCTGTGACTCCCCCTTGATGAGGCCTGCCAGTGGATCAATGAACCAGGTTACTATAGCCTAGCCCCAACCCTTAAAGGGAATTTCTTGTAAAGAAAAATCTTAAGACACAGTTGATTTATTTAGCTAAGATCTGGGATAGATTCTGTCTTCTGGCTTTATCACTATGAGAGAATCCCCTGCAGCTTAATTCTTTTTTTTTTTTTGTTTAATAACAAGTAAATTGTGAGTGATTTGTGGAATCTTAAAAAATGTTGAGGATATTGAAATTAGTTTAATGTTTTATTAACAGAACGCTTTCAACCTGTGTAACTAGATCTTATGATAATAGCCTATGCTTAAATACTCAGCTTTCATTAGCATTGTTGGAATCAGGTGTGCTTTTTGTATTCAGTAGACACAATTAATTGGTTATTGAATTGTCGTGATAAAGTATTTATAATGGGATCTCCATTTTTTTCACCAAAAGTAAATATTAAAAGTATTAATAGCATGCCTCTCCCAAGCCTTAGTTCATTATTGTTAGTCTCAAACTAGCTTGAAACACATGAGTAGATTTTGAAACATTTCATTGGATTTTAAAATGGATCTTTAGCCAAATGACCACGCTGGACAAGGACGTGACCCGCAGTGAAATGCTGTGTATGATAGGAGTGCCAGCCTCCTACACCATTCATGATCTCATTAAATTCATTGCTCCCATGGGGTAAGCTCATATTGGCTTTAGTTTTTACTGATTATTTAGTGACACCTCTAATTACATGTGTACTACTCATTTTAATCAGGAGATTAGATAACATTATAGACCGGACCTTCTTGTGCATTTTACATCAGATAGACAGATGGCAATTTTTAAAGTCCCTCTGTTTTAACATTATTTTTTTTACAATCTATTTTGCATCTGGTTATTATATGCCTCTAATGTCCGATTTTTGTCCCCTTATTTTCTTCTTTTAAATTGTAATCTTGCTAAAGTGATAAATGCAATAGCCATCAAAACTCTATTAAGCCATAAAATGTTATAGTGACATTTTGTACTATCTTCAGACCATTAACAATTGATTTGCATAACGCAAGCAAACAAACAGTCTTATATAAGTCTTTAGGTCTTCCTAGAGAAGATATGGATTGAAGTGATCACATACCTCAGAGCTCTTGTTTTCTCTTTTCAGTGATTGTGTGAGCTACATGCAAGTGTTAAGAGATGCATTCCCAAACCAGTATATGTTGTTGATCAAGTTTCGAGATCAGGTGATTTTATGTCTTAGAAAACAATTACACTGGTTACATGTGTTTTTAGTTTTTAATAAACAGCATGGTTCTATTATTAACTTTTAAAGCCCCATAAGGTTTTCAATAAACTTCCGCCTCATTCCCATAAGGATTTACCGTGTTGCAATCAACTGGTTATGAAATTTAAAAAATTGCGTAAAATCCATTTATTATTGTCATACTGACTTCATTTTTTAGGCTAAGAATGGTTATTTTACGCATCCGAAACACTGTTTTGAGTTAAATACTATATCTACCCGTAGTTTAGTGCTATTATTTTTATAATGAAGTATAGAAAAATGGCATCTTTAAAAAAAAACACTTAAAAACTTTAAAAAAACGTCGCGAATCAAGCGATAATACTAGCGCGGGGAACGGCCACCATTGCCAGAAGTTAAATACATGTACATCATTTTTCAAGCATTGAAGAGTTTTTACTTTCCGTGATCACATTTCTAAGGAGAGTGCTATCTAGGGACGCTATACAACGCTTTGGTAATTGCAGTCAGGAACGCATTGCAACGCTTTGGGGCTTTAAGAGTTAAAATAAGTTGAATATGCCATAACTTTTACATAATATACCTTAGAGTTGAAATTGTAATCAAGTCATCTTACAAAAATGGGGGAACTTGTTTTTCCTGTGCATATTGTTATGTCAAGGTTTAAATAAGTATGATAGAAATAACCTGCCGAAAATTCCCATTCACCTAAAATACTTGGCTTTAAAGTAGCAGAAAGTAACAGACTTTATAAGAGTGCAAAGTGTTGCAAACTTCTGGTGAATTTTATTTTGCACACCTCTTTGACACATTATTACATCATGAAAATCATCAACACAGGATCATAACCTTTCAGCCATATGTATATGTACCTAGAGAATAATCATTTTCAGATATTTTTATAACAGATAATGATCTTTTTTTTGTTTTTTTTATACTGATGAAACTAGTTGTACTTAATGATTTTTTAAATAAAATAGGCCTCTGTAAATTTTATTTGATGTTTGTGTGTGTGTTGACTCTTACTTCAAATTTATTCGATGTTTGTGTGTTTTTAACTCTCACTTCAATTTTATTTGATGTTTGTGTGTTTTTAACTCTCACTTCAATTTTATTTGATGTTTGTGTGTTTTTAACTCTCACTACAATTTTATTTGATGTTTGTGTGTGTTTAACTCTCACTACAATTTCATATAAACCTTGAAGACTTCAGCTGATGACTTCTACTCCTACTTCAACAACCGGAGGTTCAACTCCATCGAGCCTGACATTTGTCATCTGGTCTATGTGGCCAAAATAGAAGTCATCAATGAATCAGAGGTCAGTCAGGTTTTTATACTTTTAACATTTATTTTTGTGGTTTAAAAAAGTGGTTGTGTTTGTGGGGGTAAAGATTATTAAATACTACCAAAGATTGCTTAGTTGAAATTTTTTAACTCTATCTTCACATTTAAAAAATATTTTTTAAAGTGTCCCATGACCTTGCGGTCGTAGGGGGTTCTAATGTTTCCATTAGCATATTTGTCTGATTTCTCTGGGCTTGATAGACTTGGCGGTGCCCGTCTTCTCCCTAAGTAAGTGGAGGACTTTTTTTTTTACAATAGTCATAATTAATAACATTTTTATTGTGGCTTAACATGGGCTAGATCCCACACACCTCAGCTTGTGAGGCGATCGCACTATTGACTTCGCTATCCAGCTGCTATCTTCACTACTTCAGTACTAATTTATATCGGGAAAAGTTCAAACCTTTCAGAATTTATTGTGTTGTTTCTCAAGCTTTATAAATTCTAAGAAGGAAGTGCTGTGGTTTAAGGATTTTCTTAAATTTACTTGCAGGGAGGAAGTCTACCAATTATGGACATGACTGAACTACCAAACTGTCCAGTTTGTCTAGAGAGAATGGTGAATTAATTTTTTTCTTATAAAATTGCCATATTACTCAGGCTTTTACTTCTTTTTTTTTTAACATTATAATATATTTTACTATTTTAAAATTTGAAATGTGTAATTTTAACACAAGAAATTTTTCAGTTTTAGAGAATGTATTAATTTCATTAGATTGCACAACTTTAATGTTTAAAAAATCAGTAATAATAAGGCTTCACAGAATTTGATATGTTTATAAAAATTAACTTACAATAATTAAAATTGATAAGCTATTATCTATGAGAGGAGAAAGGTCTGAATCCAATGTGCCCTTTGTTACCAACATCTGAACATTAAGTTGGATGCTAATTGTGCCATTTTGAGGAGTCAAGTTAGGACATATATATTATTTTCTAAAAAGTAGATCTATTCTATGGACTTGAACTTTCTTGTTAGTTTCAGTCCTTGTTTTTTCTGAAATTTTTAAAATCACTTTTTTTCTGTGCTATCAGGAGGAGTCTGTTGATGGCATCCTCACAGTGTTGTGTAACCATGCATTTCACACTCACTGCCTGGCACAGTGGGGAGACACAAGGTTGGTGTTGTTTGGTGCGGGCATAGCAGTTGTTAGTTTGGTGGGGGCATAGCCGGGTGTTTGTTTGTTGAAGGCATAGCCGGGTGTTAGTTTGTTGAAGGCATAACAGTTGTTAGTTTGGTGGGGGCATAGCCGGGTGTTTGTTTGTTGAAGGCATAGCCGGGTGTTAGTTTGTTGAAGGCATAGCCGGGTGTTAGTTTGTTGAAGGCATAGCTGGGTGTTAGTTTGTTGAAGGCATAGCCGGGTGTTAGTTTGTTGAAGGCATAGCAGGGTGTTTGTTTGGTGTGGGCATAACACTGTGGGACGCGTACCGATGGTCACGAGTTCGAATCCACGCGAAGTCGAGGATTTGTTCCCAGGGCCTGAGGAGTCCCCGAGTCACCCAGCTCTGAATGGGTACCTAACTAGACAATAGTTAGGCGGCTGGGGTAATGCGTGGAACCCCTATAGCCATGGCCTGTGACCGCTGCATCACTTTCCAACAGATCATCTCTCATGGTCTGTGGACGCAATTATCTTCTGCATAGAAGGAGCGTCTGTATATCTAAGATAAGATAAGAAGATTGTGTTAGTTAGGTGTGGACATAGCAGTGGTTAGTTTAGTGTGGGCATAGCAGGGGGAAATAATAATAATAATTAGATCCTTTATACAGCGCAGTACCCCAGCCAGCAGCTGGGCTAATTAGGCTTCGCTTCAAAATTATAACACACATATAATAATAAATGCATTCAATGTAAAACATTTATGTCATAACGACCAGATATAATAACATGGTGCATTATTTAAAGAAATTTTTGTTTATTTAATTTCTAGAATAAAGTAATTATTATAATTACCTAAAATTTTAGGTGTTTTGAGGTTGGCAACTACAAAGAAAGGTTTTAGTTAGACTTTTGATTGATAATAAAAAAAAGGTTTTTGTTAATTTCTATTGTCATCTTCCACCACAGCTGTCCAGTATGCAGATATTGTCAGACCCCAGAGGAGGTTGCTGACCAGCGGTGTATGCAGTGTGGCTCTCATGAGGTTTGTTTATGGAAATTATATTTTCAATGCTTGAACATCCTGAAAATAAATATCGACTCTAATTAAAGATAATTATTTCTCATGCACACTCATAAAATGATATGATCATATATAAATAGTCTTATCATTTAAATAGTTGTTTATATACAATACTTTATTTGGAAATCAACTTCAGCTCCAATGTTTACCTCACTTTTGAGTCACTGCCCTGTCCAAGTTCTCCCCTGCCCCTTTCCTTACTCAATCTGCATCCTGGCCTCATCCCTGTTACATTCCTGTCTTATCCAAGATTGGGACTCATTATCCCATTGTATCTCATTGTAGAGTTTGTGGATCTGTCTCATCTGTGGCCTAGTGGGCTGTGGTCGCTATGTAGGATTACATGCATACAAGTGAGTCTTTTATTGTGGTCACTATGTAAGATTACATGTATACAAGTGACTGTTTTATTGTGGCATATGTCTATGTAGAGTTAGAACCAGTGAACTGAGCAGCTGTAAAGGTAACTTGCTTGAAGCTAACTGAAGGTTAACTCATGGCTAACTTTATTAGCAAATGCACAGAGACTTTGATATAATTCTATAGGACTTTCAGCAATTCTTTGAAAACTTACTAGATTTGATCTTGACTAAACAAAATATTGTGGTTATTAGAAAGGGCATTAGGATTTAAAATGTGTGATTACATTTGAACCCGGTTATGTCGCCTAGGGGTTTGCCAAAAAGCGTCGAGATAACCATTGATCGAGATAAACGAAAACCAATATGGCGGCAAAATATTTACATGTCCATGAAATTTCTTTATGTACATGAAGTATGTAATGAGAATGAACATGCACATGCTTTTGGAGTTTTTTTAAAATACAATAGCGATGCGGTTATTCCAGTATGTACATATTATAAAAATACGCATCTTCAGTGTTAGTGGAGTTTAGCAAGTAAAAGATTTTTTTAAAAAATTGACTTATTTGGCGAAGCATAGTACGACAGCTAACACATGTGGGCGGTGATGTCACCTGTTCTTTGAAGTTACTATCAGACAGGCAAGGCGAACATTTCATGGGCACTCTCTCTGTTTGTTCTAAAAAAAAAAGGAAAAATACAGACCGGACAATGAAACTGTCTTTTTTTCAACGGTTAACAGTTTTACAACTAGGAATGAAATCAAGAAACATGAATATCAACTGCAATAATGATCCTTCAATATCACACACTGTATTGTTCATTTTAAAAAATACTTAGATAAGAGGCCTCTAATATAAG
Source organism: Radix auricularia (assembly GCA_002072015.1). Taxonomy (NCBI): domain Eukaryota; kingdom Metazoa; phylum Mollusca; class Gastropoda; family Lymnaeidae; genus Radix; species Radix auricularia. The sequence goes on along the minus strand of MUZC01004640.1, from coordinate 83,702 downwards.
ACGCACCCTGTAAAACTAGTATAATACACATCTTATATAAGTGAAAATTCGGTAGTGAGATGGGGAAGTGGCATCAATAACTAACATTTTCAAAAGCTGGCGATTGGTCATGGGGATCGAGATAACCAACGTTAAGTGGCAAATTTGGTCCTTTTTTGCGCTCGAGATATTAGGGTTTGGCAACATAAAAGTATCAACATAACCAATGAGAAAATGCTAAGACAAAGAGATAATTTGGCGGTTCCACTTCAAAAACGTCGACCTAATAGGGTTGGCGAGTCAACCGAGGTCAAGATAAGTGGGTTCAACTGTTTACTCTTTTTTTAAAAATCTATTTTTATGTTTGAAAATATTAAACTGTTTCTATCTTTGTTATGTAGGCATTTCCAAGACACCAACCATACATATGCCATGCAGCTTGGCACCAATCGGGTATGGGATTATGCAGGTGATAATTATGTCCACCGATTGGCCCAGAATAAATCAGATGGTAAACTGGTTGAAGTTGATGAAGGTGGTAATGAGGTGCAAGAGGAAAAGCTTGACTCTATCACTCTTGAGGTGAATAAATATTAAATAAATTATTCAGTGTATAAATACGCATTTATGTTTGATCTCTCCTCCTATAATTTCATATTGAATATATTTTTGAGTAATACGAGAGTGCATTGTGTTTCAAATACAAGAAACCAAATCTGACCTGCTATAAGTGGTATTCTGATATGCCTATCAAGCAAATATTTAATGTAGGTCATATTCCACACAATAAAAGTGTTTCCTTTTCTTTTTTCAAAAGTCATTTCACACAATAAAAGTTTGTTTTGTACATTGTTTTATATAAACACTTGTGTTTATTCTTGGGCAACCAATCTTCATATTGGTATTATATACCAAACTTTAAGAAACTATTCATTATAGCAACTAAAAGCTTTTTCAAGATCAGTTCAACATGGCAGTTTTAAGTTATTCAATGGAAATCTTAATTCATAAAATTAAATGTCTTGAAAGAAATAACATTTTAAATGACTTAATCCTCAGTACACATACCTATTGACCACTCAGCTAGAATCCCAAAGGCTTTACTTTATGGAACAAATTCAAGAAGCTGTTAAAGATCTAGAATCTAAGGTAAGCTGATTGACTGTACAACAGCAGATTTTATGCACTAGCATCAATATATCAAGTTGGGTTTAAAATTTTAAAATGTTTTAAATTTAAAATGTAATGTAACTTTTTTTTTTTAATTGTAAAAAAAAATATTTAAATATTAATTTGACTACATATAGTGAAAAATGTATTCATTATAGGTAATTAAGTCATACAGGACTTCATAATGATATATTTTATAAAGTTTAATTAGCGATACAAGATTTTCACTAATATTCCTACTAAACACAACCAGACACTTGATTATTTAGTTATTTTTGTCCTAGTCAATTTTTGCCTGTGTGAGTTATATATTTCATATCTCAGATAATGTCACTACTACAAGAATTACATTTAAAATATTTGTTTATATCTACATTTCTTTCATTTAATTTCCCCCCAAAATGATGAATATTAATCTGATTTTAATTAAGTTTAGGCAATCAGTTTCCATTATTTAGGGGAAAATAAATTAATCAATAAAATGGAACGCTCTAATTTAGTAGTATGAAGAAAATTAGCTTATTTTTCAGTAGTGGGGAACCTCATACTTCCAATTACTTGTCCGATTAAAACAGTAATATTAACCCAATTCTATCACTTTGTATCAACAGCTGAAAGAGTCCTCAGAGAGGTGGGAGAAGGAGAGGAGTGAAAGAGAGAAGGCAGAGTGCAAACTTTCTGAGCTCAGTAAGGAGAAAAATATTCTTGAGAAGAAATGCTCCCAGGTAAGATTTTTTAATTGAAAAAATCACTTCATACTACATTTTTGTGGTAAGACCAATGAATATAGAAAAAAAAAAAACAAAGTAACTTTCAAAGGACAATTTAATGCTGTGCTAGTCAGCCACACCACAGGTGAATTATCAAATGGAGTATAACAACATCCAAAATGATTTATTGTGTAGCTAATCATCATCATCGCCTGCCATCCCATCTGAGGGTTAGGCCACAAACAAAGCTTTCCAGGCATCCCCGTCTTGAGCCAGTCTCTCCAGCTGTCCCCATTCTTTTAGGTGTCTGCCTCCAGTTCCCTTCTCCTGGTCATTCTGGGTAGACCTCTTTTTCTCTTGCACTGGTGGTTCCAAGTGAGGGCTTGTCTCAAAATGCTGGGTGTAGCTAAATAAAACTGAATCATTTCACACATATTGACCTAAGATTTTTGTCAGGGTTTTGTGTATGTGTATCTTTGTTTTTTCTCATAATTCAATATCTTGTTTTGTGTTTAATAAGTGATGTAGTCCATTCTAACAAAATGGTGGGTGAGACTGCAATCAGGCTTATAAATTAGTAAATGGAAAACAGGTAAACAGGGTATGAGTTAGCCTGAAAGGACTATACAAAACAGCAAAGAGCCTTCCACAACAAACAAATAATATAAATACACAAATAAAACAAATTTAAGAAAATGAAAAATAAAATAAAAAATAAAAAATTAGCTATTCTCTTGCCATATTGCAGAGCATATTTGTGGATTACACTAGACAAACAGTGTCCTGTCTCCCAACACTTAAATGGACGCAACCATATTGGTGTCGATGACCTGGTGGTCACCACCATGGTCTTTTGCACAAACACGCCCAGGAGGGTCAGTCTGGAGAACAGACTAATCCAAGAGAATGGGACTCTTGCACCACATGGGATAAATGTTGTGTTTGCGCTGACCACCTAATTGTTTTGATACACCCACTCTCTCCTTTCCTATAAAAGCTCTTGCTACTCTCATCCTACTTTGCTTTCTTTGACTCTTTGGATTTCAATTCTGCTAAGTTTTTATTTTTATTATTTATTTTTTATTTCATTTTTCATTTTTCATTTCCTTATATTCATTCTATTTGTGTATAGTTTGTTCTTTGAGGAAGACTCTTTGCCCAAACATTCGCTGTTTTGTACAGGCCTTTCAGGCTAACTCATGCCCTGTATATCTGTTTTCCATTTACTAGTCCATTCCATGATGTCTCCTATTTCAAACTTTGAAACCAACCAATTGACAGACAACATAACAAGTGTAAACATGTGCAGAAATCCAGCAACAAACAAGTATTACAGCTGCTATTCAAACTTTTTTTTTCTCATACTGTTCTAGCTGACATCACGTACTGCCAAAGTCCTATCTGAGCTTCAGGATGAGCGTCAGATGAACAAAAGTCTGAGGGAAAACCAACAGCTGTGGCAGGAGAAGACCAAAGGACTGGAGGAGAGACTCAAGCAGGTCTCGGATAAAAAGGATCAGGTACCTTATGACAAAACATGCCTTTTTTTTCTTCTATAAATGTAATAATATAAGATGGGATGCAGTTTCGACAGTACTAATCTGCGTGAGTGCTTTCCTATTTTTATGAATATGTTATTAATAGCTTCAAGTTTTTCCTTAATTTTTAATATCATTTATATGTTCTCAATTCTACAGGAAATTTCTGAGCTCCAAGAACAGCTACGAGACATCATGTTCTACTTAGATGCACAGAGAAAACTTGCTGAGAACTCAGGTGTGTCACAAGAGGAGATCCAGGGGGGACAAGTCATTGTGGGTGCGGCAGCCACACCGACTGGTAACGGGAAAAAAATTAGGAAGAAAAAAAGGTAGTGCTCAGGTGTGAGGGTGAAACTAAACTACTTTCATGGAGACTTTAATAAACAATAACTCCATTTGATGGAATGCTCAAAGGTTCATCTGAAGTTAATAGGCAAGGATGTGTCTTATGGAGACTTTTTAACAATGCACTTAAAGATTTTCTCATACAATTTTTTTTAGCTATTGTTACTTATGTAGATATTTCACAATAGACGGATTTATATATATATATATGTGTTACTTGTTTAAATTTCAAATAAAACAAACCCTTTTGACATAAAAAGACTGTAGGCATCTTTAAACTGAACTTTCTAATAAAAAGAAATTTGAAATTACCATATTATTTTATTGTCAAGCAAGGGCACTTACAAACATTACAAACTAAATTACACTGTAATGTAAAGAAAAATTCATAGATTCTCTTCAAATTTCCTCAAGAAAAAAATGTGTACTTCCAGTACTAATTTACAAATGAAAAGCGATTGATTAACTTTAAATTTTGCAAAGACCATTTTTTATATATCATAGTAAGAAGCTAGGGGGCGCGGTGGTCTAAGTTGTAGCGAGCTGGACTACCGAACCGCTGCAAGAACCCGTGTCGCGAGTTCGAACCGCGGATCTGCTAACCACACAATCCCATGCTCGTTAGTGGTCAATGAAACTTGTGAACGCTACTTCACTTGCTCCCATGGACCTTAATGGTCTGTAAGGTAAATTTTATTTATAGTAAGAAGCTGAGTATTGATTTTTAACAAGCTGAGTTTCTGTGTCTCTTTTGATAAACTAGTTGTGGCTCACAACTGCATACAACTCAATGGAGAAGTTGCAGTTTCATTGTTATTTTTAAAAATCCAAAATGATCTTTCCCTGCCTACAGGTCACAAAATATTTCTTATCATATTTCAATAATAAAGTTCCTCACTTATTAACTGTTACCTCTCCCTTGCTTTAGTCAAATGTCATTTTCAAAACTTTCACTCAAAACCACTTTTGATTTAACTAATTGTTAACAACATTATCTGCTTAATTAAGATATAACCATTTTAACAATCTCATTATATCTTCACTGACAGAATTTAAAAACACATTTGTTATTTAACTGTCAATTTCTTGAAATAAAGAGCAATTTGATGTCTAGTCCTGGAAAGGGTTAAAAGTTTTAAAAATATATTTATGTCATGAATGACAACTCTAGTGTTTCAGCTCCTTAAAACTCTGTAGGTTTAAATTTGGAAAATAATTTTTTTTAAAGATAATTAGTCTTAAAGTCTAAAATAAACCAGAAACCAATCTAACAGGCTCATCTAGTCACATTTAACAACAACAACAAAAAAAGATGTTTCTTACTTGATTTAGAAATTTGATGATGATCTATAAGAAGTGATGACTTGTAATTATATTTATGACTGGCCTAAGAATCTGTTTCTATGAGGGAGATCTGTTATGTTACATTTACATGTATTTGTAATATATATATATATATATGTATATGTCTTTTTTAAACAAAGTAGGTATGTTAAAATTCTGATTAGTCTTTCATAACTAAAGAGAGGACAAATTACCTCAGTGCCATTCTTAAAAATGATATCTCTTGAAGCACTACAAGAATGTTTTAAAATACCCCATGCAAGGAAGTATCTTTAAAAGTAAACATCTTTAGTATTGTCTACATGTAAAGATTTATTTGTATGTAAAATGGTTTCAATTTAAGCACATGATTCAGTCCTGAACTTATGAGGGACTGTAAAGTTTCACACTTGAGAAAAATAATAGAGATATAATATTGTAACATTTTTATTTTTAATGTCATTTCTTCCAAAGGATACAAAACCTTCTGTTTAAAAAAAAATACAAGGATATCTATGAAATAATATATTTTTAAAAATTATGCTAGCAAATTAATTTAAAGAATATTTATTAAATTAAATTGCATTAATTTTGTTACATAACTACCTTTGAAAATGCTTGCATTGTGTAGTGAGCACAGGGGAGGTGTGTAAACTTGTCTCCTAGAAACAAGACAAGAGTTATTTAAATGTCTGTGATTCCAGCTGTGTCCCCAGACACAACATGTGTGTGATGGTAACTGATAAAACCCAACATTGCTTTTTTGTGTCTCTTTATATGTGTACAGTGGTTTTATATTCCTGCCTGTTAGTTCCACTAAGCCAATGACATTACATGTTTGTTTGTATCACACGTGCAAATCTACTATACCCATTGCTATTTTTCATTATCAATTTCATATTCATGAAAGAATTTTTTTCAAATCGAATGTGAATTATTATTTCAAACTGACCTTTTCTAAGACAGCTGTCAAATCTGATGTTTAGTTTGAAAAAAATTTCAATTCAATGTATTCAATTCTACTGCCCTTACATTAAATAACAGTGTTGCTCATTGGAAATATTAAACTAAAAAAAAAATAAAAGCTTAAATTATATATCAGTGTTTTGTGAATTGAAGATAAAAACTAGAAGAATTTTAAAAAATTTTAAATATGTTTCAAAAGCCGGCCGCATAGTAAAGCCCAGGTGGAAAAATCCATTAAAATATTTTAAAATTCAATATTTTAAAGATGAATTTTTTTTGTGTAATGATTTGTCTTGTGTTGATTATTTAGCTTTGAGCTTGTTAAATTATCTGTCACTGTGTCATCTCTACTGCCAGTACAACCCTTGCTGAGGAGTCAAGTGTAATAGCATTAGAGGCACTTCAAACATCACAGTTTCAGCTATTACAGGTTGTTGGAAGCTCAGTTACTAAATGTAAATTTTATATTATAAATTTTTGTTTCATTTGCCTCATTCAACTCATTTTTTTATCTGATGTCATCTGCTTACCTCAAAACTCATTGGTTGTCCATAGAAATTCATTTCAATAAAACCCTTTTCAAACAATGTATTTAATTCATTCTCTCATATAAACATTCATACATTTTTTAATTATTTAAAAAAAAAAAAAACTTTTTCACAATAATATTTTTTGCCCCCTTTTATTAAAAACTTTTTATTACAGTTGTTTCGTTATTTATTTTTTTTTAATTGAAAGCAGAAATAAATTTGTTTGCAAAATATTTGTTGTTTTTGTTTTGTGTAATCTATTAACATTACAGTTTCTGGTGTATTTTTAAAAAAAAATTGTTTCATTCCTTTCTCTTCTTTTATTGTTCTTTCTTCTCATAATCAAAAATTGAAACTTAGCAACTATTTTGTGGCACATTTAATAATATTGATATGAAAGTGAAAGGCTTTAATAACAACAACAGTATTTTCCTATTTTAAGTATACAAATTTTCCTTAATGTTCACTTTGAAAATAAAGCAATAAAATAACATTTTTAATTGTTAAAACAAGAAATGAATTAATGGGAAAAACAAGCATTAGTATTTAAATAATTCCC
>MUZC01004640.1:43869-54659 GCA_002072015.1 Radix auricularia | reverse complement strand
TTTTTTTTAGATTGTTTTTTTTTATACTAATATTCCATGTGAAAGAAACAAAATAATTAAATATATGCAATTAACATTCTAAATAATTAGATTTTTCAAAAATAAAAATAAGCAGTATGCAGCAACAATATTTTAAGCCGCTCTTTGATGTTCCATTATAATATCTATCATAATCTATGGCTCTAATATTATGCTACTAAATTCGAAAGGTGGCGCCATATGTCTGTACAATTCTGGTACAAGATAAAACAACTTTATTGAGTAAAATGAGAGAATAAAATCTCAAGTATATGCCGTATTGAGTATATGGTAAAGATAATCTAACACAAGACTCAGATAGTCATAGTGAATTATTCCAAGAATGCTGATAATTTAAAGATTGTCAAAGGATTTATAAAGATAATGACATAATAGTGATGTAAATATATTTTTAAAATAGTTATGTAGAATATATTAATAAATGCCAATGCCTAAACGATTTTGGGGAAGGATGGAATGTAGTCATACTTTTATGAGATTTGTGACAATTTAAGTTTGTGACAGTTTAAGAACTGTGACGTCACTTCAAAAATCGCACAACTTTAAATGAAATCTGCACTTTAATATTTGATTCCTAAATATTTAGTGACGGTTTAAATGGCCTAACACTCTTTACGCTATTGGACTGCACCCTTACACCTACACTGAATACATACTAAAATAATACTTGACAATAAAAATTATTTGAGAAATGCTATATTTGAAATAAGGGGGTGGGTGGGGAGCTTTGTGACGTCACGTTTTGTTTATTTTTAGCATGTCTAGGTTTTTTTCTCTTTTTTTCCTTATTATCTAGGTTTATTTTGACGTGTTGGCTAGGTTTTTCCTAAAATTTACGCTGGCAGCACTGCTAGTGACAGCCAAACACGCTGTACGTCTCCATCTGTGTGAAAGATGGGGTGGGGAAAATTACCGCCCCGCCCTTTGGAGCTCTTCACCGAGCTACAGCATTGTCGTATTAGCTGTGTTGTGTCCTGAACCCCGTGTGTCGTATTAGCTGTGTTGTGTCCTGAACCCCGTGTGTCGTATTAGCTGTGTTGTGTCCTGAATCCCGTGTGTCGTATCAGGTGTGTTGTGTTTTGAACCCCGTGTGTCGTCTAGTTATCAGCTGTGTTCGGTACATTAGCTGTGTTGTGTCCCTGACAGCTGCCGCGGGTTGTTGTATTGTGTGTGTGTAGATACCAACCACCGACCATAATCCATTCTGCCCACTCATAACATGTGTTATTGATAGCTGTTCGGCTCCTATTGAGGTAAGTCGTTGTCGTCGAATGAACTGGTTTTATGCTTAATATTGTTCATTCGTCTGGATAACTGTATGCGCTTATTTGTAGAATACGGTAGTGTTTAAGCTTTTCATCTTTTGGCATGGGTGGTGGATTCGGATTAGCGTACATAGTACATGTACAGGAAGTGTAGTTCAAAGGACAACAATGCAACTTTTGTTTATTTAAAAAAAAAATATCTCTATAATAACCGGAAAGAAACGCAACAACCTTCTCCGTCTTGTCACCGTAGGCCTATATTTTTATATGAACTATATGATGTTTTAAATTACATCTAATTCCTCCGTCTTGTCACCGTAGGCCAATATGGTGTTTTAAAGTACCAGGCCCTAACTTCTCCGTCTTGTCACCGTAGGTCTATACTATGATTATTTGAATCACCTGGCCCCCTACCAGGTTAATTAAGTATGAGAAAGTCAGATCAATAGCTTGGCCTCCGTGTCCAGGTGTAGGCTGTTCGAAATATCGTAGACCCACTTGAGCCGCTTGCTTGTGTGTATGTGTGCGCCTTTGGGTGTGCGTTAAGACAAGAGGTGTGTCTGTGCTATCAGGACAGGAGACAGGTAGGAATATGATTAACAACTAAAACAGTCAACAACAGGGCCGCTGGGAGCGTGACTAATTATGGTGTTTTATTTCTCCAATTAATAGATTCTCACAAGTGGCAGTGGTTCGGAAAGACTTTCTTCAGTGACCATGACCTTGTGTTGACAAACTGTTGGGCCGGCCGGGATCCTGTGAAGTTGTTACAGCCAGTTAAAGACGGGTCTCCTGTAGATTGTTGTTTGGACGACTTATCACTTATTTATTTAGATTTCAATCAGTAGCCAACTGTTTTGTGGGGATATTCGTGCATTTCATTACACAGACGCTCGTGGATTTAATCATTCTACAGAAAAGGATCGGTGGCTGCCTCCATAACCACAGGCGATAAAACCACAAGATAAACCCAGGTGAACTGGTTGTCGCTGACACCTGTAGTCTCCTCTGTTTGGATTATCTCAACCAGTGTTTTCGTACTTCTAATTCGTCCAAGATTTTGATGGAGGGACCTTTACTCATAATAAACCACAAGAACTTTTCAAAACTCTTGTAGAAGAAATATTCTTACTTTAAAGTAATACTTTTTGGGGGGTCGAGTCCTTCAGAAACTAAAATTTAAAAAAACAACAATAATGGATCCGCTGGACATTGCATCGTTTGATTCCTTGTCCGGCCCTGTTGACCAGCCCAGCACTAACACCACAGCACCCGCCTCCAAGACATTTGACGAGTTTGACGACCTCTTCGGTAGCAGTCTGACCGATTCCTCCGCCTCAGACCAACACTCGGCGCCCAAGTTGTCCTCGACCAAGGGTCACAACTTGTTGTTCAGCTTTGACGAGAGTCCTTCTGCTCCAGGGGACCCAGGGCCCCCGCCAGGGATCAATGACCTGTGGGCTGGTTTCGACACCGGGCGGGTAGATGAGGTTTCCAGCGGCGGGAGTTTGTTCGACGACTTGTTGGATTTTACTCCGTCCTCCCAGCGTGACGGGCAGATGGACCTGTTGGAGGTAGGTCGTTTGTAAATTCATTAATATATTTCCTCGCATTAATCCATGTCACCACGTTAATACCTGTCCTCTCATTAATCTCTGTCCCCTCAGTCGCCATATATACATAGATATATTTTTTGTATGTAAACATTGTATATCTGATATCTATAGTTGTTTCATCCTGATGGAGCCTATCATAGACAAATAATGACTTTGAGCAAAAGGCTTCCACTCAATTTTTCTTTTTAAAAAAAATCTCCCTTTAAATTGGACTTAGCCTGTCTTAGCAGCTTAAATAGTGTTGAAAATCTGGTCAACATATACAAACTTGATGGAACCCATCAACTGAAATTTCGTGCGCTACTCAAAACGTCAAAATCACATACGCAATCCTTTGGGTACCCGCCACCATTTAGCTAAATGATAAGGCAATAAAAAGAACAACATTGCCAAGATACATGTACTGCGTTCTCTTGCAGTGCTTTAAATCCTACATCATTAAATAAAAGGGCATAACTGTTAACAGTTTGAGAAGCACATCTGACAGCCACGTTCTGACCAGCCTCACGGAGCAAATCAATTCAGATCTTAGACATATCTATACATTATCTTTAGACAAATAGATTTGATATAATGGGACGAACCAAATAATTGATATGACATAATGGGGACGAACCAAATAATAGATTTGGTATAATGGGGACGAACCAAATAATAGATTTGATATAATGTGGACTTTGGGGACGAACCAAATAATAGATTTGGTATAGTATAATGGGGACGAACCAAATAATTGATATGATATAATGGGGACGAACCAAATAATTGATATTACATAATGGGACGAACCAAAAAATAGATTTGATATAATGGGGACTTTGGGGACGAACCAAATAATAGATTTGGTATAATGGGGACGAACCAAATAATTGATATGATATAATGGGGACGAACCAAATAATTGATATTACATAATGATACGAACCAAATAATAGATTTGGTATAATGGGGACGAACCAAATAATAGATATACTATAATGGGGACGAAGCAAATAATTGATATGACATAATGGAGACGCATAAAATAATTGATATGATATAATGGGAACGAACCAAATAATAGATATACTATAATGGGGACGCACAAAATAATTGATATGATATAATGGGGACGAAGCAAATAATTGATATGACATAATGGGACGCACCAAATAATTGATATGACATAATGGGGACGCACCAACCAGTTTATGGAACTGATCCTCCCACCTAACGGGAACTCGTGCACATTGATAGAACTTCACCACATTTTGAACTTTGACCCAAGTCACAGCACACCTCCAGCCCCCCCCCCCCGGGGCAACACAAAGACGTTTTTAACAAGACCAATGATTTTTGACCGCGGAGGATGAATTAAATCATTAAATCGTGACCAAGAACAAAGAGGTGTTTTATGTGAACGGCTTGACCAATACGCGGAGGTTTGGACGGGATTAGATTATTGGCGCGTGGTTATATGAAATAGGGCGTGGTCACATGAAATGTGGCTAATGGTAGTGTACAAGTGTGGCTAATGTTAGTGTACAGGTGTGGATTGCAGATGATTGGTACAGTGTGGCGGGAAGATGAGTGGTACAGGTGTGAGAAGGTGAGTGGTACAGGTGTGGTGGTAAGGTGAGTGATACAGGTGTGGTGGTAAGGTGAGTGGTACATAAGTGGGAAGGTGAATGGTACAGGTGTGTTGGTAAGGTGAGTGGTAAAGATGTGGTGGTAAGGTGAGTGGTACAGATGTGGTTGTAAGGTGAGTGGTACATGTGTGGTGGTAAGGTGAGTGGTACAGGTGTGATGGTAAGGTGAGTGGTACAGGTGTGATAGTAAGGTGAGTGGTACAGGTGTGATGGTAAGGTGGGTGGTACAGGTGTGGAGGGCAGATGATTAGTACAGGCGTAGCGGGAAGGTGAGTGGTACAGGTGTTGTGGTAAAGTAAGTTGTACAGGTGTGGTGGTAAGGAGAGTGGTACAGGTGATTGGTAGGTGAGTGGTACAGGTGTGATGGTAAGGTGAGTGGTACAGGTGTATGGTAGGTGAGTGGTACAGGTGTGATAGTAAGGTGAGTGGTACAGGTGAGATAGTATGGTGAATGGTACAGGTGTGGTGGTAAGGTGAGTGGTAAAGGTGTGATAGTATGGTGAATGGTACAGGTGTGATGGTAAGGTGAGTGGTAATGGTGTGATAGTATGGTGAATGGTACAGGTGTGATGGTAAAGTGAGTGGTACAGGCGTGGTTGTAAGGTGGGTGGTAAAGGTGTGATAGTAATGTGAATGGTACAGGTGTGATGGTAAGGTGAGTGGTACAGGTGTGATGGTAAGGTGAGTGGTACAGGTGTGATGGTAAGGTGAATGGTACAGTTGTGATGGTAAGGTGAATGGTACAGGTGTGATGGTAAGGTGAATGGTACAGGTATGATAGTATGGTGAATGGTACAGGTGTGGTGGTAAGGTGAATGGTACAGGTGTGATGGTAAGGTGAGTGGTACAGGTGTGATGGTAATGTGAATGGTACAGGTGTGATGGTAAGGTGAATGGTACAGGTGTGATGGTAAGGTGAGTGGTACAGGTGTGATAGTATGGTGAATGGTACAGGTGTGGTGGTAAGGTGAATGGTACATGTGTGGTGGTAAGGTGAATGGTACAGGTGTGGTGGTAAGGTGAGTGGTACAGGTGTGATAGTCTGGTGAATGGTACAGGAGTGATGGTAATGTGAATGGTACATGTGTGGTGGTAAGGTGAACGGTACATGTGTGGTGGTAAGGTGAGTGGTACAGGTGTGATGGTAAGGTGAGTGGTAAAGGTGTGATGGTAAGGTGAATGGTACAGGTGTGATGGTAAGGTGAATGGTACAGGTGTGATGGTAAGGTGAATGGTACAGGTGTGATGGTAAGGTGAGTGGTACAGGTGTGATGGTAAGGTGAATGGTACAGGTGTGATGGTAAGGTGAGTGGTACAGGTGTGATGGTAAGGTGAGTGGTACATGAGTGGTGGTAAGGTGAATGGTACAGGTGTGGTGGTAAGGTGAGTGGTACAGGTGTGGTGGTAAGGTGAGTGGTACAGGTGTGGTAAGTTGAGTGGTACATGTGTGATGGTAAGGTGAGTGGTACATGTGTGGTGGTAAGGTGAATGGTACAGGTGTGGTAAGGTGAGTGGTACAGGTGTGGTAAGTTGAGTGGTACAGGTGTGATGGTAAGGTGAGTGGTACATGTGTGGTGGTAAGGTGAATGGTACAGGTGTGGTGGTAAGATGAGTGGTACAGGTGTTGTAAGTTAAGTGGTACAGGTGTAGTGGTAAGGTGAGTGGTACAGGTGAATGGTACAGGTGTGGTGGTAAGGTGAATGGTACAGGTGTGATGGTAAGGTGAATGGTACATGTGTGGTGGTAAGGTGAATGGTACAGGTGTAGTGGTAAGGTGAGTGGTACATGTGTGATGGTAAGGTGAGTGGTACATGTGTGGTGGTAAGGTGAATGTTACAGGTGTGGTGGTAAGGTGAGTGGTACAGGTGTGGTTGTAAGGTGAGTGGTACATGACATGCGTGTGGTGGCTCAGTGGTACACGCGTGGAAGGCAGGTCTGACCCATTCACTTGCCAGGCCCCGTTATTTTCTTGTATAAATAATGTGCGGGCTACTGATGGTGGCACATTGTTGTCATTCTAAGTCTGTAGCTCGGCGGGTTGGGTTTAATATCACCTCTTGTCTACGACTGGTCCAAGCCAGAGAAAACTAATTGGCAAGTCCGGCCGATGATGAGCTCTTTGTTCTGGCTGTTTGGTGTGGGGAGGTGGAGTGCAGTAAGAGCTGCGTGAGTGTGCGCGTGTGACCTTGTACAAGGTAAGGCATCCTCGCTCACAACACGCCATTTGACCGGTAGCATACACTCACCTCTCCCCCCCCTCCGACGGTCATTTCTTTCAGAGACCAACAGCTCTGGTCAGTGGCGGAACAGAGACGCTGTCTGCAGGTTAGCACCTGGGGATACATCATACTTGAAACCACCATTGGGCAGGATGGTTAGGTAGCCCCGGGGCGGTACTTGAGTTATTTGTTAATGTTCACATCACAAGAAGCCCATCGTCTGACTTCGCCCCTGACACCGGCGCTCTCTCTTTGTCTTCTTCCGCCTTTACCGTCAGACCAGCACTGACCGATGGCATGCCGTGTGAGAGAAACCCAATGCCCAGTGAGCCCGGTGGGACCTGGGCGTGAAGTTATTGGAATCTTCAACACCCGGTCTCTTCACGTTGTGAGGCGGGGCATTTTCTCAACGCTGACAGTAGTTGTGTTACGATGGAACGACATATCCCAACACTCAGGATGTACATACATGACATATTCCAACACATACATGACATATTCCAACACATACATGACATATTCCATCACTCAGCAGGTACATACATGACATATTCCATCACTCAGGAGATACATGACATATTCCATCACTCAGCAGGTACATACATGACATATCCCAACACTCAGGATGTACATACATGACATATTCCAACACATACATGACATATTCCATCACTCAGCAGGTACATACATGACATATTCCAACACTCAGGAGATACATGACATATTCCATCACATACATGACATATTCCAACACTCAGGAGATACATGACATATTCCATCACATACATGACATATACCAACACTCAGGATGTACATACGTTGCATCAGTTGTAACTAGCGAGCTATTATTTTCCGTGTCTTTAACATCGGTTCAGATTTTTGCGATGGGTCAACGGCCATTTGACGTATACAGGCTTTTATCCTGCCATGGTTTTTAGAAGTAGCCATTGAACATTGACCATACTAGGAACTAGGAACAAGTCGAACCAAACACATTATGGTACATATAATTGCCCCCATCCCCCCACCCTATAATTATTGTTTGGCGTCTCAACGCTCATAAACATGCACTACCGAGTCTCACCTTTCTTGGTTTTTTGGGCTATTTGAAAATTTCTTTCAAGTTTCCTTCAACTTCAATGAAATGCCGTTAATTATGTGTAAGTTTTAAAAAAATCAACCCAAATAAAGCCCATAAATAAATTACAAAAGTTCACAAGGTCCCATGCCATAACTATTGGAACCTCTCTCTTTCTCTCTAAGCCAAAATATATTGACTGTTTGGTTACGATAATCTGGGGCACCCACCCCCAATCCCTCCCACCTTCCAGCCCCTTAAAATACGATAGTTTTGAAGGCTACTTTACCGGGCGTACATATCTGTAGACTTGTATAGATAAGGATTCTTTCAAATACACTTAGGTTGGTTGAACACAAAAAGTGTGTGTGTGGGGGGGGGGGAGTGTGTGAGTGTGTGTATGTAGGGGGGAGGGGATTCTTAAGTTTAAATAAATAAAAAAAAATCCCGGGTGACAAGTCGTTACTCTGGTTGGTAACGTGCCGCACATCAGGCCTCACCACTTGTCACTGGCGGCGCTATATTGAGACGAGGCGTTCATTAATGAACTCAACACTTTGGGTTGTTTCTCTTTTATAGTTCTTTGGTACTGAAAACAAAAACACACGCACACACCAGATGAATACAAGCGGTTTTTCCCCCTTCTCTTTTTGCCAACGTTAATGTCACAGTCAACACATTCCATCGGATCTTGCGTGTTTACATCACTGTGTTGTCTTTCTTAGTGTGCTCCGCATGACATCATTTATATATTTGTGAGGAGGTTTTCAGGAACTATGTCATGGGAAATTTATACCAGGAAGAAGTCATAGGAAGTGTATCAGAGGAAGTACACTAATAATACGGGGAATCGCCTCCAAGAAGTAGGCAGCAAAGCTAAATGACATTTTGGTGTTCATTGATTCCTGGCTGTGGCGTCTCATTTCAAGGATGTCCTTAAATTGGTTTTCAACTTGTACCAAGATGACCCCTGTTTATTGGTCTCTTCAACCAGTTGTACCAAGATGACCCCGGTTTATTGGCCTCTTCAACCAGTTGTACCAAGATGACCCCTGTTTATTGGTCTCTTCAACCAGTTGTACCAAGATGACCCCTGTTTATTGGTTTCTTCAACCAGTTGTACCAAGATGACCCCTGTTTAATAATTGAATAATCTCATGGCGAAAATGTCTCTGGCCTTGTTAAATCCTTTTTTCCCAGACATATCCGTCACTATCGCACTGACCAATGTTACATCACACTGACCAATGTCACGTCACACTGACCAATGTCACGTCACACTGGCCAATGTCACGTCACACTGACCAATGTCACGTCACACTGGCCAATGTCACGTCACACTGACCAATGTCACGTCACACTGACCAATGTCACGTCACACTGACCAATGTCACGTCACACTGACCAATGTCACGTCACACTGGCCAATGTCACATCACACTGACCAATGTCACACCACACTGACCAATAAACAGACCTGCTCGTCGTGTGACGTGTGTATATCTTCTTGTTAACCTAATGCTTAACATTTCTAATTAATTCTGTGTGCCCCCCCTCCACTCCGTTACATCTGTGTTTACCACCTGGAAAACATGCACTTTAAAATTAGTGGTACATGACATAACATGATTTAAGAATCGGTTAATCTGGATATTTAAAAAAAAATAATTAAAAATCAAATCGAACTGATTATTTGAACGAAAATACCCCACTTTAAACAGTATTTCAAAAAATGAATAAACATATGAAAAACAGTTTTGTGTTCATGACATCAGTTTGAGAAACGCTGTCCTAAATCACCAAGCGTCAAGACGGTAAGGGGGGGGGGGGGGGGGGGGNGGTGGAGAGAGAGAGAGACATGGCCGAGTTTGTTGTCAAACAAGGCCGTGAGAAATCTGGCAACGCCGGCTTGCAAGTCTGGTTATTACAACATCGGCATGCAGCGGCGGACATGGAAAGCCATCACCACGCGGGTGGTGGTGGTGGGGGGGGAGCGTCTTTTACGAAAACACAGTGAAGGCTCCGCCTAGAAACCTTCGCCTAGAAACCTTCTAGCCTGCTACACACTATGAACTTAAAGCCACCCGCGTACAAACACACGAAGATCCTATAATACTATTCTATTACGATCCCCACTCCTTTTTTAACATTATTTTAGTCTGCCAACGTCGTTGATGCTCCCCCCTCCCCCCTTATGACTTGCTGATTCAATCGGCCCTCGACGTACGCTCGTATTGAATTGGCATTGACACGAGTCGACGTTATAGACCAACACGGTGACCTGGCGGTTCCTTCCTTGTACAGTCTGTGCCTGCTCCCACCTCGCCGTAGAGACATATTAGGAGGGACGCTTGAGCTGGTTGTTGTGACGTGTACCTCAGTAATTCTTAGATGGTCATTTCATGGATTTAATGCCGACTTCAGTGCCTCAGTTGTGCAGTTGCCGTAACTGTAGTGGATAAAGGTTTTGTGTATACCAAGTACCAGGTGCCAGGTAGGGCGTAAATGTTGACTTCTTTACTTTTTTTACCACGTTTTTCTTAGTTTGCTTTCTTGTCTGGATGTTTGTCTTTCCGGGGCAAAAATTGAATTCCTTTTTTGAACCACTTCTGATCATCCAATTTTGATGAAATTTTGCATGCATACTTGATTCACATGACAATTTAATATTTCATTAATTATAGTACTCAATTCTACTTAATTATAGTAGAATTAAATTCTATTTTTCCTTATATGGAATAACTAATCAAATGTCATTTGAACCGGGGCAAAAATTGAATTCCTTTTTTGAACCACTTCTGATCATCCAATTTTGATGAAATTTTGCATGCATACTTGATTCACATGACAATTTAATATTTCATTAATTATAGTACTCAATTCTACTTAATTATAGTAGAATTAAATTCTATTTTTCCTTATATGGAATAACTAATCAAATGTCA
>MUZC01004640.1:3921-29184 GCA_002072015.1 Radix auricularia | reverse complement strand
GTGTCGTGAGTCGTGTCAATGCATGTGTCGTGAGTCGTGTCAATGCATGTGTCGTGAGTCGTGTCAATGCTCGTATCGTGAGTCGTGTCAGCACTCGTGTCGTGAGTCTTGTCAGTGCTCGTGTCGTGAGTCGTGTCGTCCCGCTCTAGTCTGATCAGAAGCTGCTCTTTGTTAGGCACAGGCCTGTAACAAAGTCGACCACTCAATGGGGAAAATAATATTTACATAAAAAATCAGATTGTATTTTTCTCCTCCCATCTTGCACTATTATCCGTAGGGGACTCATCGGCAATGTTCCCTCTAAGGCTAGCTTGTCTGTGTGCAGAGTTTTAAAACTCGTGTGCTAAGTTGCACAGCATCCATTTTTAAAGCAATATTTTATAAAATTTGCTGTGCGACAATTCTAAACTACTGCTCGGCGTCGGTCAGATATCTGAGCGGCCGGGCAGATTAAAGGGAACATTGGTCATCGGAGGTCAGAAAGAACCTGACACTCTTAAGGTCAATGTGACATGATTATTCATTTAAGGCTAGATGTTGTTGTTTTTCTTCCGTATTTCTATTTTAGGTTTCATTTTTCCCCCTGTAATTTGAGAAAATATTTATAAAGTGGTTGAACGAGAATTTTGTTTACTTACAAGCCAAAGTGTGGAAATGACACGGGAGACCATCGTGGCATCTTGGTCACATAATTTCTGTTGGTATGAAACTCTGGCCACCTTATAATCGACTCTCTCAATTCCTGACACATGTCATCTTTGGAGCATGCCACGAAATATTTATTATTATTTATATCATCTGTGAAACAAAGTTCTGGAATAAAATTCTTGGCAACCACGATTCTCACAGTAAATTCTCTTTTGGTTGCGTATCCCAATATTAAATGTAGCCATCTATACTCACCACAACTTCAGCTTTGTGAGGTTTTGTTTTCACTGGAAATTTTGCCTATATAGCAGTCAAGTATTTTAAAATAATCTACTGACCTGTGTTGAGGGTTTATATGTGTGTGTGTGTGTGGGGGGGGGGGAGGAAAGCACTAGCATAGTACATTTTGATAATAATGCAAAGACATCTGTATTCACATTAGCCTCCCTTGTCTGTCTTCCCACAGGAGGAGCCAGCAGTAGCAGTGGTCACATCTGTCTCAGTGGTCACGCCTGTCTCAGTGGTCACGCCTGTCTCAGTGGTCACGCCAGTCTCAGTGGTCACGCCTGTCTCAGTGGTCACGCCTATCTCTGGTGTGGACCTTCTGTTTGGTGTTGACGATGGCCTAAAATCGTCCCAGTTGACTCCAGAGATCAAAATAAGTCACCAAGAGATTCCGGACATTGCAGACCCCCACGGAACATCATCAGAAGCCCCACAAGTAAATATATATTATATATATGTTGTGTATCTAAACAAAATTTACCTGTTAAGTTTCTGCAGCACAGAACTAATTCTGTGTGAATTTTTTTATTCACAGGCGCCTAAAATGCAGACAGATGACATATTCTCAGATGCCTTTGAAGATTCGTTTGTCATTGTTAGTAAGGACCTTGTGGAGGAAGCATTTGATGATGGGGAGAAGAAGAAGAAAGAAGATGAAAAGAAAGATGAGGTGAAAGCAGTGGAGGAGGACATGGAGGTATCCATTACAGAAGACAAGGTAACGTAAGATTCATTGGAGTAAATGCTCCATAACAGTAGACTATGTAATTTATGATCCCATTGCATAAGAATGTATGGTCCATTACATAAAACAAGTTAACTTAATATCCCATTACATTAGAGTATGTAACCTATATTCCAATATATACTAGAATATGTGGTCCATTTCAAGGTCCGTTATTATTCTATTACACTGGACTGGAATAAGGATTTTCTGAGAGGCAAATATCATTTTGATTTTTTTCTCTCTACTTAAATAGTTTTCATGGTAATATATATTGTAAATTTAATTTTAATACTTGTCTTTATTTATTTGAAATGAAAAGTCATTTTCTGAAACCTTTACATTTATTGTTTTAATCGCATCAATCTCTTGTGTATCTTGTAGATTATATGGATTTTTTAAAATTAAAAAATATTGTTAAAATTAAGGTTTTTAATTTTGTTAGATTGCGTGAAGGCAGTTATCTTGCTATTGGCAGATACTAAAACAAAGTAAAACATTATGAAGCTGTATATTTTTCTCCTATTAAATTCAACTAGCTTCAGATTCTTAACTTTAAAATTTACTCGTACAAATGGCTTGTTCAAGTTTATTGTTATTGATCAAAAAGTTTAGATTTCCATTTGTGCTGCTCAGCTAGCAGAATTGTGATCCTAATTAAAGCTCATGCATTAAATGTGTTGGATATGTCATGTATAGTGACTGGTGCTGTATTATAACAAAGTAACAGTATTGATATTTTAATAGTAGGCAATGAAGATTATTAATTAAATTGTAAAATATCCTGATGACTTTTGGAATGCACCGATCTTATTATAGAGTACATGAAGATAAGATTTGACCAGACTTGGCCGAGTCCCCAGTTCGTGTTTGAGAAATAATGTAACACGATATTTTCCTTGTTTCAGAAATAATGTAACACAATATTTTCCTTGTTTCTCAGATTGATGGGATCCCCAGGGGAAGCACTGGTGACGACGCCATTGATTTCTCTATTCTTGAGGTAAGTCTGTCTGTTGGATTCTCATTGTTCTGTCCATATTTTAGAAAAGAAATTCCACATGTTTTAAAACATAGACATTAAGGGTTGAAAATTTGGAGTTATATTTTTAGTAAATTTATTTTTTCAATAAGGTTTTGTCAACAAAATGTGAATGTGATATATTGAGATATTAGCAGTGAAAAGGTATCAAAATAATAAAATATAGAGTTTTTTTCTTCTATAGACAATTTTTTCATACTATTTATGTTGACCTGCCATTCATTTATATTTCTTTAAGTTGCCGGGAACAGAACATTTGAACTTTGACCTGTCCAAGCACAAACGGTCATTAAGTCAAAAAGGTTCCATCGCTCGCAGAAAGAGGCCAACACGTGCAGCCATCCAGGGAGGGGACGATGTAGACAGAATTTATATTGACTCCACAGGTAGGTCAGCACTTGTGCCACAATTACACCACTTATGTTACAGTTTGAAGTGAGGAAAATTGTGGATGTCTCCAGTGACAAGACATATCATAAACACAACAACTTTATGAAATACTCCCCAGTTTGATGTGATTGCTCTGATTAGGATCTAGAAAACTTGCTGGTAAAATATTATGGGGGTTACTGTTTATCCCAGTTGTGAGAAGCCCTGTCTGTAGTTTTCACTTCAGTTTCACAGGCTTAATGGCACTTAATGCTACATGTCACATACTCGCCTGCAAGAAACTTTTGCTGATAATCTCTCTTGAGGCAATTCAGCTCTCTCGCATCAGAACTTACACACTTTCCGAACAATCAAACGTCTTTTCCGATGAAAGTTTGTGGCTTCAAACAAAATCTTTGTCCTAAAAATACATCAGCACCATTCCTAACACTTGTGCTCTTGGATGGGATTAAAGAAAATGTTACCTCTTCAAAGTTTGAACATTAAAGAAAAATGATTTCACAAAAACATCTTAAGTTGTTTAATAAAACAAATATGGATATTGAGATAAATCTATTGGCTGAGTTGGTTTTTGTAAAAAATTCTGTTCAGAACCCAAGCTACCAAGATCTCCACTGGCAAATGAGGACATGCTTGATGGCTTTTCCAGTTCCAAAATTGAAGAGCTGCACATAGCCAAACAGGAGGAAGAGTCACCAAAGGACCAGACCAAGAAGTTCAGTGGGGGAGTCAAGATTCCAGGACTTCTGGAAGGGCTCAGTAAATCAAAGGTAAAACTTGTGTACAGTTGCTGGGAATGGTGGTGGTCAACTTGATTGAAAGATGCCAGAGTGGACACAAAATATTACATCTTAAGTTTCTATTATAATTGAAACATTTTTTTTTGTTTGCTTGTCATATGATTTTCTCACAAGTTGTCCTTTTGATTTTTAACAGGTTTTTTCCAAGAGTGAGAAGTCAGAACAGGAACACGTTGTGAAACCTCAAGGTTCAAAGGTTCCTGTTCCAACTGCCAGGACTTCAGCTCCAGCAGACAGCACATCTAGTCCCCCGACTCGCCCCAAGCCCGTCATACTTCCCCGGGTGTTGCCCAGCATTATTCCAAAATCCACCAGCAAGACCTTGAAAGACTCTCAGAACCAAAATACAGCAGGAGACCCAAGCACAGTTAAACCTCTCTTGGCAACACACTCAGATGCCAAAATAACTGCGACTCCAGAAAAGCCATCAAGAGACTTAAAACTGACTCCTCCATTAGGTGTTGGTAGAGTGCTACCTTCCAAACCAGAGCTACCTACAGCTGGCGCACTGTCAAAACCGCCAGCCAAAGTTCCCCCGCCTGTGCCGAGTAAGCCCTCGGCTCCAATGAAACCAATGCGATCCGGTTTATATGGTTCTGCGTCTTTCAGTGCTGCAGACAGACATTCTTCTACCTTCAACAAAAAGACTGTTATTCCGTCTCTTGATCAAAAAAATGAAGAAAGCGTCTTGCCTGATGTAGCCCAGAATGCTGAAATTAAAGCCAAGGTCTTGTCATCTGTTGAAAAAATCAGCTCGCCTTATTCCTCACTCTCAAATAAGTCCACTAACAGTGATTCCTCCACGCCTTCAAGAACACAACTTTCTGAATCAGAAACCACGAGAAACTCTGGCATCACTAGAACTTCATCCTTAAGAACAAACACAGTTGGATATTTGGATAGGTTAAAATACAGGCCAGGTGAAAGTTCACATAATTTGGACCAAAAAAAACCAGAGAGCTTGGTGGGTGATGTCCTTGGCACCACAAATAAAAACAGTTCTGATGCAGGAATTGTGACGGCAGCTGAGAAATCAGACCACGGTGATGGGACCAAGGATGAGCCTGTTGTCCTTAGAAAGTCCAGCATCAGCGGCATCTCATCGGTCAAGTCTCCATCCGTCAATGATAAAAATCAGTCCAACACTGTGACCAGACGTGGCAGCTTCACTGGCAGCGCTTATAACCCCATCGGCTTTCGGCCCACTGTCACTGGTGTTGATGGTGAGGCCAGCAAGTCCCGGGGAAACTCTGTATCCAGTAACGAAGAAGTGACCATAACTTCAGCAAAGTCTGCATCCGTTTCAGAAAGCAAACCTTCCATCACCGCTGAGTCTTCATTCAAACCTTCATCGGTTATTGCAGACAACAACACTAAAGCCTCCTTAACACTAAGCCACTCACCATCCATATTGGAAACTAAACCTGCAGTCATCACTGTCATGTCAAGCAAGCTTTCATCTGTCACTGACACCCAACCTTCTAATGCCAATGAGCCCCCAAACAAATCTACGACGGGTGTGAATGTTAAAACTAGCCAGCATTCCTTTAGCACTTCGGACAGCCTCAGAACATCGACAGTTCCAAGTGTTAATTTGAAGACAAGTGTTGCAGACAATTTAGGTCAGTAACGTTTTAGTTAGTTAGCTGCCAAAATATATTTATTGTCTTCAAGTTTTAATGAGATAATGGCTTTCATCAGAATTTTTAAAAATTCCCTTAATAACAATTAATGAATCGGGAAGCATAATTAACCTGGTTGTTGACAAATCCTTAGGAATAAATTAGGGGATGGCCGGATATCTGGCATGCCGAATGTCTGGGCCTGATATTGTGATTTCTGCCACTATACTTAAAAATAAAAATTTTGCTTGTCTCTCGTGTTATATCTTATTTAGTCTTATAACTCAACTCTGTTATGAATATATTACAATTATACAAAATAAGCTAAGTAACAATTAAAGTTATACATTAAATTATTAATATATAACAAAATAAACAAATTAACAAGCATTGATCATGAAATCATTCAAATCTATGCAAAATATAATAAAATAATCAATTTCAAGACGAGAAAAAAAATCAAGTTAAAAAGCTTCAAGTATTGATATTACCTTACTACATAAGATAACAAACTAAGTTAACTAACAGCATATTAAACTTGTATTGTCTGAATAAAAGAATGGTCTTTATTATGGGTCTAGTTCATAACCTCTTGTACATCACACTACACATTCTGTATAACACTGTTTGCTTGGTAAACACCACACATCACGATGAACTTTGTTCAAGTTTGTTCATTCAATTCATTGTAGAAAGTTCATCATTGACATTGACAGTGTCACAAAATGTCATTGTAGATAGCCAATAGTCTCTATAAGTTAGATAATAAATACTAAATAGAAAGCAGTAAATTACACCCCCTTACAGAGATATCCGGATCCAGCAAACATTAGGGCCAAACTTTCTGGATCAGGCAAATATTAAAAAACTATATCCGGCCACTCCCTAAAGTAAATTATATTTATTATTAATCTTCACAAATTGATTTCAAATTTATTTTTAAAGGTTAAGAACAATTTTAAAATCAGATAAAATTACCAAAGACTTGCCACAAAATAAAAATTGCAATGAATCTTCATGCTGTTGATTTTTTCCAACAGATACTAAAAACTCAATTGTAGCAACTGTTTCCATTGAGGACAAGAGCAAAGAGACGGCAGACGAGACCAACAAGAACATAAAGAACCAGACAAAGGACCTGAAGGATTACAGCTCCCCACTGAAGACCAATGGCAAGCATCCAGAGACGAATGATAAGACGCAGGCTGCAAATGAAAAAGTTTCACCTTGGAATGTCCGTTTAAGAAAAGTGGAGAAAAAGGTAACTGCGGAAAGATGGGTTCAAACCAAAAAATGTTTACTGCTTTATCTTATCTTATCTTATATGTTACAGACGCTCCTTCTGTACAGAAGATTATTGCGTCCTACGTATTTCTATGGTTTGTGTTTAGACCAGTATTCTTACTAGAGTTTTAAATGATGATAAAGTGTTGACTTTCCTGGTTTCTTCAGGCAACCGATTCCACAGAGCAAAATTAACATACTTAATATTATGATATGGCATCATTTTTTAAGAATTTAATTTTGATAACCATTAACGCTGAAAATCTAGTCATAAACAGATAATCATACACTGACAATCACAATACTTATATAACAATCATAAGACTGAGAGTCATAACAGTGGCCATCCAATCTGATAATTGTCGCTTGTACGAATCTAGAAAAAAAGAAATGACAGCATTTAATAAATAGCAAATAATAAATTGTCAAAGTTCTTAAAATCTTGCTTTTTACTGAATTCATCATTTTCAATGGGTGTATAATTATTGTGTGTCTCAGTATTAGAAATGTGAACCAACTATATCTTAAAGAAATCTATGTAGTTCTAGTTTTTGACTCTCTTTAATAGTGTTGACATATAACAAACTCTATTTACTTGTGTCAACATATGACAAACTCATTAATTGTGTTGATATATGACAAACTCACTTTACTTGTGTTGACATATGGCAAACTCATTAATTGTGTTGAAATATGACAAACTCTCATTAATAGTCTTGACATATGACAAACTCACTTTACTTGTATTGTTTAAAATTCTTCTCCCCTAGGAAAACAGCCCAGAACCTGAAACAATTAAGAGTGAAAACCTTACACCAACTGTTGACTGGAGGCAGCAGATGGCACAAAAACGGCGAAGTGTGGCTTCACCAAAAGGTTAGACCATTTTAATCTACTACTAAAATTCATAGACTGCATGGACATTGATCCTATTTTGCTTCTACAACTCTATAACTTATCAATTTTTCTTAGGCATGTCATATTAAGAAATAATACATTTAACAAATTTTAATATGAATGTGATTATTTTGAAGTTAATAGCCAGATTTGAAGGAAATGTTCATGTATATCAGTCAAAACCTTTGTTTCTGCCCCTGTGGACATATCATTTCATCTTAAACATATTAGTTTGAACTACATGAATTTAAATAAAAATAAATTTCTTCCCAAATCTTATGCAAATTAAACTTCCTTTAACTTTATTTAAATAAATAAAATTAAAAAATCAATTTGAATTTAATGTCAACCCCAAATGAAATTACACAATTTTTTATCCAATTTTTTATAACAGGTTTTCACTAGTAGGAATAGCATATGATATTTGATAAATGACTCTAGAAGTTTATAATGATTCTTGCTGGCAGCTATGTGATCATGTTTGCAGGATAAATGTTCCTTTGTCTCATCAGGTTTAGCTGAGCCAGAGAAGCCTAAACAAGACAGTACGCCAGAGTGGGCCAGGGCTTCCATACATAGGAGGCAAAGATTGATAGGTCAGTCTTTTTTCAAAATAAATTTTAAAATCTCCACTCCCTTGTATAAATTTATTTACAGTTTATGTAACATTTATTTTCTCTGTTAAGCTGTGATACATTGAAAACCATTACTTACATTTAATTATTGTTTTTTTTTTTATTAAAGAGTCTGGCATTATCAAAGCTGAAGGTCAATGAAAAAGCCACTGAGGGAACATACGAGGATATAACAAGTGCTCACATTTCTGTTCAGATCCTAACCTTCATTTTGGATTGAACTCTGGTCTTTCTGCTATGGAAAAGTTATGGCTGTCAGTGGATTTGTTTGATGATGCAAATCTGGAGTACATTAATACATTAAAAGATTGGCTCAATTTTTTCATTTTTTTAAAAATGAACATTTTTGGCTATTTTGAAACTGTATTGACTTTTGAGGATTATACTAACTAATCAAAGATGTGTTGTTATTTAGATAATTAGAACTACCTTGTTATTTAGATAATAAAACTACCTGATATAAACATTTCCCCCTTGAGAATTGTGTGCCCTTTATTTTTAACTTTACCTAAAATATGTGGTGTTAATAGGAATTCTTTAAAATAAATTGTTATTCATATTTAAATTGAATACATAAAAAGGGCTATTGAAACTGTCAAATTTTTGTATAGTCAAGCATACCATAATATACTAAAACAAAACAAAATCCTTGACAGAAACTGATGCAATGATCTTCTGTATAGATGGGGTATTTGTAATATCTTATAAGAAATAATTTGCAAAATGAAGTGAAGTATAAAAATTCAGATCCTCTTAAAAGTTTGACAAAAAAGATGAAATGCTCCCTGCCTGGAATTAATGGATACTTTTTTCTAAGAAAAATACAAACTTTGTTGCTTTGTTGGTGAAAAACAAAATATTCCATATTACAAAGACATTCGTCTGTTGTGAATTTTATGCATATGACAACTTTTTAATTGGACACAATATTTAGTTGGCGCCAATTTCAGATGCAAGGTGTTGTTGCTCATATCAATATTTAAACTGAACTGCCTTTGATCAAATATTTTGTTGATCTATTTAAAGAATATTTTCTCCAAAAATATGTTTTAAAAAAATATTTCTATACATGTCATGGTTGACAGTTGTATGTTTAAAATAATAGTGTTTTTTTTTTAAAATCCTATCTGGATTATCAACTCTAATGGGTTGTTAAAATCCAAAAGTAAATTTGTGGAGGCTAGATAAGCAAGGCTCCAAATGGTTGAGTTACTCATCTTGCCACACTAGAGTTACTGTTCTTCAAATGCTTAATTAACAACTTTTCAAATACTAGTGCTACCATCTTGTATATTTTAGCTACTCAAAACCAAAATGTTCTCAAAGTGTGCAGTTATCCTATTATATTTGTTATAGAAAGTTCAATTCCATTGTTAAATCTACAGAATATGATAACTTTAAATTTAATGTCATTGAAAAAGTAGGATTCCAAATGACTTGCTCAGTTAATTCACTATATTATATACTTACATGTATGGTATTATATGAAATATAATAAATATGTAATGATTAATGCCCTGGTCAGACTTAGCACCTATTTTACATACCTTTAAATTTTAAATCCTTAAGTTAAAAAACAAATTGTGTGATTATTCAATCTCTTAGAAAATGTCATTTTTAAAAAGTTGATTAAGTTCATGAAGGAAAAAATGTTTTATTTTCAGAGTGAAAATAAGAAATGATTTTATGCACATCAATTTTGGTGTCATATTTTTGTGGTTGTCACGGTTTGAATTTGTAAACATGAATTTTGGATGACAACTCCATGTACAGAGAAAGGAGAAATTATTCAAAAATAAAGTAAAAATGATATTTTAAGAACTGTATTATTGAGTTTACTTTTATTGCCACTACTCAACTTTAAGGAATCCAGTTAAGAAATAGCAAAAATAAATTAACTATGTCATTAATACATAATCCTAATCCTCATTGTTTTATAATGGGTTACAGTTTAGACAGTTTCAAATTATTGTGCTTTTAAATTAGAAATATCAGAATTGAAATATTTTTAATGAGTAAAACTATTTTTCTACTCATTGTATTTGACAGAACCAAGTTGTGAATCTTCAATAAAACTCTGCATGTATTATTGACAGTTTATAAATGGTCCGTCCCAGAGACACCAGCATCACCTCTGTTCCAGTGAAAGCATATCTTGCTCTATTTATTGTATTCTTCCGTAAATTCTCTTCAATATTATTGTAATTATTTCTATTTTCTTCAAGCAAACCATTGCAATGTATTTTTTATGTAATGTTTAAAACCAATGGCTGTTCCTTACTAACCTGGTGTTTTGTTTATTATGGACAAATATGTCATTGAATTATGGATTGTAATTTTTTTTTCTTTTTGGATTAAATTTCTTTCATGCTGTATTTTTATCCTGGCAGCTGTGACTTAACTAATATTCATCTCCCATCAAGTTATCTTCCAGCTACACTGTTTGAGTACTTTTAAAAATTTAGATATAGATGACGTATGTAGAGGTTATGTAGAAGTAGAACATAACTAATGCCCATAAAGGTTAGCATATTGAAGAGGTCATCAATGTAAGTAGAAGAAGCTCCCATTTTTTTTCCTTTAAGGTCATGGATTTTTTTTACTTCATGCTGTGGTTACAGATTGTAAAAATTAATTAATTTAATGGAGGTTTGTTTATATCCCATCAGGCCATGCATTTGGTTTAAGTCATATAAGTCATGTGTTTACATGTCAGCCATAAACCATTTTACTGTCCACTTCCTCTGCAGATTTTTTTTTATACTTATTAAAAATTATTATTTGCCACTGACTAAAGTTATGGTTCTAATTGTGGTGTTGGTTCATAACCTGAAAGATACTCTCATGTTTCGTCACATCTGTTGTATCATCGCTCCACTGTGACACGTCTATTCAACCAGACAGTGGCTGTTTTCTGTTTGTTTTCTACTCGTGTCAAATGTGTTCCTTGAGCACTTAGCAAGTGAACCATCAAGTCACTGATAAAATATGAAGTTAGCCCATGGTTTTAAATGTTTTTTCTCTCATGTGGTCATTCAAGTGCTCTGAGCATAAGTCTTTGTTGATCTTGGTTGCACACTCTGACAACATTTCTATAAAAATATCCATTAACTTCTTACTTATCAACTTATCATGTCTAAAATTAACAGAAAGCTTTCAAAGAAGATAAGGTTTTCAATCAATCACTCTTCTTTAAATAAGTTTATGCCTGGGCTTTCGGTCAATGGTTATATTTTTTTAACAAAGTACCTTCAATTTTAAGAGTTTATACTTTTTCACCAAAAGGTTAGATTTATGAACACAAATACTTGCTGAGTTTATGTCACATATGCTGTTGTGCTGTGAAAAGCAAATTTTTTTAGTGGGTTTTTTTTGTAATGGGTTTAGGTAATGTAGAAATAATATGGATGAAATGAGTTTAGTACAACTGTTCATCATCTAGCCTTAAATTAGTTGGATATTGTAAAACTTTGTCATTTTATTTTATGTCTAAAGGAGCTTGCTACTATGGCCAGTACTGTCATGAAAAGTTGTTTTGTAATATTATTTACTATAACTACTGTGAATGGAAACCATCACAATGTTCTTAATTTTTATGTAACAGTGAAAGGTAACTTAAAGCAGATTTGTACTTCAGTTGCAGTGATGATTGTTATTGTATTAAGCTTTTAATTTATGTACCTATAGAAAAAAAAATTCTTTTTTTTGTAAATTCATTCCACTGTCAGGTTTTTTTTATGGCTGATAACATTAACATTTGTTTATTCACCCATAATTACTGGCTTAGCTGAATTAGGTTTAGCTTAACTAAATGTGCTATTTTTAAGTAAATTATTTAATTCTGAATTTGATTTAATGGGTTGATGATAGATTATGAAATTGAAGATAATGTATCTTCTGTGTCTGGCAGGAATAAAATGAAAAGCTGTAAAAATAAAAATATACAAAGTTACTGGCTTAGCTCAGGGGTCAGGAAACTTTTTGTCAGAGAGAGCCATAAACACCACATATTCTGAAAATAATTTCTGTGAGAGCCATTCATTAAGTTTAAAACTAAAAATTCAAGTAAATAACATTATTATGCTTTTTATTTAATATGCAATTAATATGTTGATCCAAGGAGTCTGAATAAACTTTTTTTTAAAAAAATTGAACGTTTGTCTGAGAGCCAGATGCAGCCATCGATGAAGCCACATCTGGCTCCCGAGCTATGGTTTCCCAACCCCTGGGTTAGCTGGTTTTTCGTGAGTCTTCCTAGTGGGTGCCAGAAAAATGTTCTGCTGGCTCATACATTATCATAGTTTAAATTAATTAAGAAGCTGTATATAATATTTTCATCACTATTTTAGATATAGTTTTCAAACATTATATTATATTTAAAATTTACTTTTTAAAAGTTTCAGATTTACTTGGTTATAAATTTATGATCAAATCATGATGATCTCTACTAAGTAACTACCACTTCATATCAATAATGACAACCATTTTAACACAAAAAATTAATGTACAAAAGACTGGATAGTAAAAACAATCTCTTATAAGTAAGGATGATTTGCAATAAAAGCTTCACTGGTTTTAATTTGATAGCATGACAACAAAATGAAAATTTAACACACCTCTACTGCCAGTATCAAATTGCTATTGGTAATTAAAGTCCAAGTTTCTTTTTTGTGGGAATAAATTCTCTTTTATGTTTCACCAGGTCCTTTCCCATAACAATGTTACATTCTGGTTTCCCTGTTCAGTTCCGATTTTGCTTTGAGTGATATTTTTTCAAGAGGCCTAAATCAGACACCCGATGCTTGTAGGGATTGGATCCTCTATTTCTCCTAGTTTCCATGTCTTGGACTTTAGAATTGTTTCATAATAATGATTCAAGGGTTAGTTAAGCTTAGTTTGCTCAAGAGCCAGAAATATGGAGATATTTTCAAAGTTTTTCAAAAGTCTTTCAAAGTTTGCTAAGCAAAAAGATCATTGTAACGGTATCATCTTAGTTTGCTGTATTTTTGTATGCATTGTACACCTGTAATATCTTAGAAGTTATTTATTTTAGATCCTTACATCTAAAACTATTTATCTTCA
Source organism: Radix auricularia (assembly GCA_002072015.1). Lineage (NCBI taxonomy): Eukaryota > Metazoa > Mollusca > Gastropoda > Lymnaeidae > Radix > Radix auricularia. The sequence goes on along the minus strand of MUZC01004640.1, from coordinate 15,775 downwards.
TTTTAAGAATCTATTCTAGCTGTAGAAAAATAATAATTTTAAAATATATTGTTTTGTTTTTTATTACCTTATATTCATTTATAAAAATCTCAGTGAGTAAAGACTGGCAAAACTGGTATCAGGTCTATTTAGTAGTTTTGTTTTTCTTGCATAATAAATTACATTGGTTCAATGTAAGAGTCTCACATTTTAAACTCAATATAATATATTTTCATTTGGTGTTGAAATGATAAATATATTTTTTTAGGACTAGAACAATAGTAGAGCGTTTTGGTGTTTTAAGTGAAAGTGTTCAAAATTCTTGTAAAAAAAGTAAATTTTAATCCCATTCAAATGACTCCAAACTTTACCTTTGGAAATTTCATAAGATAAAGTTTAAAAAATGTATTTTAAAACAGTAATATTAGCTCTGTTTTATGTATGTAAACATATAATATTTATGCTTCACGATGTCAATTTAATGTTGTAAGAAGTCAAGATCGAATCGTAATTTGTTTGTTTGATATCCATTTTATTATGTTAAATATTCATGGCAAGATAGCTATGAATATATTATTCTACATGAATATTGGGGGTGGTGAAAAAATTATATCTCACTCTTGTAGGTTGCTTTGCTTTTTTATGACAATAGTGATCGTGAAATCTAAACACTTAGTGTAGTTGTGCAGTTTATTAACTGCTAATGCTGCCTCATAACAATATTGCAATTAAAGGTTGAATTGTCCACTAGAAATATTCCAGCAGTGCATACAATTCTAAATGTCAATATGCCTTATTTCTTTATAATAAAGAATTATAAAATTGAATAAATTATTTATTAATACAATTATAACCTCTATAAAATATCTACATTTTGCAAGCAACAATTGTTTAGCAGTTAAAAAAATTAATATAAATCAATATTAAAAAACATTTTTAAAATATGTTTGGGTACATCATGTTTGTTTTGTCATCAAATGCAACATTACTTCAAATGTTATTAACTCTTTGTTTCAATACAAATTTTTTCACCTAAAAAGGTTTTTGTTTTTTAAATGTGTGTCTATTCAATGAACTAATTTGGCAGTATACATAACTTTTAGACGTTTTCTCCTTTTTAAAAAGTTAGGATTTTTAAAAATAAAAATGAAACTTAGAAATTGTGAAAATTTCATATTGAAATTTACACAGAGAAAATAAATATGTAAATATGAGTTATTTTTTGTATCTATCAAATCCATTTTGCTATCAGCACAATTTTTACACTGCTACAATTACGGAGGCCTTTCATGAAAAACATCATGCATTGAGGTATTTATTTATTACATTAAAACCCTTATTCACATCATTTTTGGAAATTAAAATTTTGAAAACTGTTTGTCAGATTCTTTGTCTATCTTCCTCAAAATTTGTTTTAAAAATCAAAACCATTTGCTCATACAATAAATAGCCTGATAAAGAAAATCATAATCCTTAGAAATGACCTGTTTAATCAAATTAGTTTTAAACTGTTTGTTCTTTCCCAGAAGTTGCATTTCACCAAAGAATTTTAAAAAATATCAACATTGTATGACAGTGAATTTCTTTTTTTTCAAATGTAGTTAATGACTACTTTAATAAAACCATTGACAGACCTTGCTCTACATGATGGTAATATAAATATTAAGGAACTTTTTAAAAGTTGCATATCCCCTGACATATGGAAACTAATTAAAATTTTACAAAAGTAATTAATGTTTATTTATATATTCTTATAAATTAATGAATAGTAATAGCACCTAAAATGTTTCATTACCTTTAAAGCAATAGCTGGACAATTTTATTTCTATTTTATTTGGTGGATTTCTAGACTATAACTGGCAGCATCAACTAAAAAGAATTTACAGACTCCCTTTTTAAAACCATAAGCAGTCAAATGACTATGACAACTGAGCCTCATTTTAGAACAATGAGTTGCAGCAACCTCATCTCTTAGCAAATGAACTCAACCAAAGAAACAAACACTGCAGAGTTTTAGTTAAAATGACAAATAATTTGATTATATATTTTATGTCAAATTTGTTTGTCTTTGCAAATACATTTTCTTTATAAGAAACATGAGAGAAAAATATAATTTCTAGCATAAGTAATGAGGTATATTTTATTCAATGACAACAAAAAAAGTATATAGTAAAATAAGTGTAAATTAATATGATAGCAGGGTTAATGAGGTTGAAATGATTTTGTGACACTAAAATTCTAGTGATACACTTTCAAGGTAATGGATGCTCATCTATATTGGACCAATTGGTAATTTAGATCTAGAAAATAAACTCTTAAAATTCACATAAAAATAAGGATTTTTCTGCAAATCAATAAAAATTTTGAAAATGTCATTTTAAATGTCAAGACTAAAAATTATTTTTTATATTATTCTTTGAATTGAATAAAAATTAATAGTAAAACTCTGCTATTATCATCAAATTATATTAATAAAAATTAGAAAACAATTTTAGATTATTACAAAAAAACAAACAGATAAATTATAGAAAATAACTTGTTAATTTAATCTTTGCTCTCGTCAACCAAATTTTCAAAAATTGCTTCAGTATAGAATAAATAAATTTGTTTGTTTTGATTTTAATAGGTCTTTCAACTCAAAGAATTGGCCATTAACATTCTTATTTACAAATTATACATTATTTATTTTGAGGCTTTTGTGAGATACCTGTGGACACATCATTTCATCATTCATTTACATGTAAACACCCCCCTTCCAACCGACGACTGAGACAGTTCCTGATCATCTTAAAAACACCAGCTACCAACCAAAATTAGTCACTTCATGCCAATTCATTAATGTCCAATTTCTAAAAATAACACAAAAAACCTTCTAAACACCTGGGTTTGTTGTTGGTTTAATATTACTGCCGCTGTCTGGGGCAACAATACTTTCACGATATTTGATTTGTGCAAGATGAGTCTCAATCTGTGCCTCCAGCTCAGCCAGCTTAACTTTCAAATTCTCCAGTTCAATCTCTTTAGCTATTCTGAGATCCTGCTCCTTTTTTACTTTATGGCCAGCTTGTTTGTTTACAGACAGGATCACTCCTAAGAAACATGTAAATAACTAGTCAAATTTTACAATAAGAAATTACACTGAAAAAGAAACATGAAAGGCTTAAGGTAAAAAACGGCCTGCAATGGATATTGTCAATAAAAGTTTCTATTTGGACATATTAATGTAAAAACCTAAGAGACCTAAAAAAAAATTCCTCTGATAATACTGATATGCAAATAAACACTATGTCTTTATTTAATTTGCCCAGTCCATCATGTTGCCATTGATGATCACTGTTTTCTGTCAACATGTAGTGGTATTGTTATGTTATCAACACACATTTTTAAAAATTATTGCTGTCATTGACACTGGTACTTTGGACTAAAATGGCTGCAGTTGGGATCATTGTAAAGGACTAACTTTTTAAAGTTACAGTTAGTAGGGAAGTGTGTTGTTTTGCATTGGTATCACCAGACTTTTCTTTCAGCATCTCAATTTTTATCCAGGGTAAATTTCCCATGTTTATAGCATTTTTATTTATTTTTTATTTTTTAAATTTTTTTTTTTATTAAACACATCTGCCCCACTGCCAATATCATTTATTCCTTGGTATGCCAACTAGTTTTTAACCCCAAGGTTAGTGATTTCAGCTTTCAGTAGGGCCTGAGCATCCACAGATTTTAACTTATTTTAAGCTACAAAATTAAAATGAATAATATTTGATAAGTAATCTAGAATATTGTAGAGATTTGATTCCAAAAACATCTACCACCAAACTAAAAATTTAGGTGCGTGGACTAGTAATGTGAAAATCAGTGGCGTCCCAAGGGTGGTGCAGTGGGGGCAGGCCACCACAGGTGACACCATCAGTGGGGGTGACACCAACATGTAAAGTTTTATTTGTTCTCGTTATTTAGCACTGGAAAACTCAGAGGAATTCTATGGGTTAAGTTGTGAGGGGGTGACACCAACCATAGTGACGCCTCTAATAAAAATTAGAGTAGATGGACTAGTAATGTAAAAAACATACAAACCTTAGAATATATTCCCTGTGAGTATGTGAGGTTTAATATTTTGATATTTATTAATCTGATGTAAGCTGATAAAGATGCTATTTTGATATATTTTATTGTGTCTTGATCTCAAAATAGATCATGCACTGACCAGATTGCCACACTGAGAATTATATTAGAACAATCCCTGGAGTGGAACTCACCATTATACATCAACTTTATTGACTATGAGAAGGCGTTCGATAGTGTTGACAGGCCATTCTTGTGGAAGTTGCTAAGACACTATGGTATACCACAAAAGCTGACTAACATATTTAAGATGTCTTACATGTAGAATCATTCATGGCCAAAAAACAACAGAGGGTTTTGGGGTAAAGACTAGAGTCAGACAGGGGTGTTTGCTTTCGCCCTTCCTATTCTTGCTAACCATTGACTGGATAATGAAGATGTCTACAGAGCAGAAGAGAAATGGTATCCAGTGGACTCTATGGAAACAACTTGACGCCCTGGATTTTGGAGATGATCTGGCCCTAATATCACACACACAGCAACAGATGCAGGAGAAAACTAACTATGTAGCACAGTTCTCTTCTTGTGTTGGCCTAAACATCCACAAGGAAAAAAGCAAAGTCCTTAAAATAAATACATCAAGCAACACCCCAATAACACTGGGAGGAAAAAATCTAGAAAAGGTGGATAGCTTTACATACCTCGGTAGCATCATAGACATGCAGGGAGGGACAGACACTGATGTTAGAGTGAGAATTGGCAAAGCAAATACAGCATCTAAACAGCTAAAAAAAGTTTGGAGTTGCAACAACTTGACCCTCCAGACCAAGTTCAGGATATTCAACACCACAGTAAAGCCTGTCCTGCTATATGGAGCTGAAACATGGCAGATTACAGCAGCCGTTTCAAAAAAGCTTCAAGCATTTATAAACACATGTCTCCGAACAATTCTCCGAATCCGCTGGCCCAATATCATCACCAACGAGGACCTCTGGCAAAGTACAAAAAAAGAGCCAGTGGAAGAACTAATACGTCAGCGCAGATGAAGATGGATGGGCCCCACCCTCAGAAAGCCTACATCCAGCATTGTGAGACAAGTCCTCACTTGGAACCCCCAGGGCAAGAGAAAAAGAGGTCGACCCAAAATGACCTGGAGAAGGGAACTGGAGACAGACTCCAAAAAGAGGAGGCACAGCTGGAGAGATTGGCACAGGACCGGGATGGCTGGAGAGCCTTTGCTCATGGCCTAAGCCCCAGATGGGACGACAGGCAATGATGATGATGATGATCATCTCAAAATGGTTAGAGTCAATAAAATATTTTTTATGGCAGCTGGTTTACAGATCATTATTAATATTATGTATTGTTCATCAAAAAATCCAAAAATGATTACTAAACAAACTCTGTTATAGTTTTTAAAAATAATGAATTGGTTTTAAGTTTCTTCTGAGAATTATTTTAATTATTTTAAATTTCATAATTTTCTATGTTAAAAGACATTGTGAGATCATAAAATTATTCCTAATCGACACATTGATCCATATTTTTCATTAACATTTATGTTGCCCCTCTCACCTGAGAAATTTTGAAGCCTCTAGTTTAGCAGAAAAAAACTATTGAAATGATTTATAAATAAGAAGAGTTTGAAATTTACCATTGACGACTCTTGCAACTCTCCACAGTCTGAGCAAAATCAGCAAACTTGTTCCTTTAGCTACATCACCATGGTTAAAGAAGACAATATCAAGAACGAATGATGTAATCACTACAAGGCTATCGAAAATCTCCAACTTTCTTTTACAAAATAACAGGCGCATCACGTAGATTCTTAAGATTACCTCAACGAAGAAAATGCTCAGGATAATAAGACTTGCACCAGAAAATACCTGAAGAAGATGTAATATAATATTACAATAATTTAGACCTTGACACTCTCAGCAGTCTGTTCCCTGTATATCTTCTCTCTATGTATGTAATAAATGTATGTAATTAATAAAAGGGTGTCGATTATTATATTTTAAAAAAATATTACTTTCTTCCTGGCATTTCCAGCTTTTTGAGTGTATTTTTAAAAATTTGGGTTATCTTTTTTGCTTATATATTTGCTGGGTATTTAAATTTCAATATGCTCAACTTGCAGTTCTCAAATATTTTGTCTGACAGTGTCTGCTTTAATGGAATAAGGAATAGTTAAAGGAGATCATATCATCTTTTCTTTATCAAGGTAAACTTTCTTTTAACTGGCACTTTTATAAACATGTGTTGTTTGAAAGTAAGAATTTGAACTAAAAATTGAGATGCAAAAACAAATAAGAGATTCAGTAATGTCACCTAATGGTATCAAATGCAAATGTAATGTAAAGTTTGAATACACATGTAATAATTTTCACAAATTTTTGCAAATATTTAACCAACCTTATGCTTTATTACTTCATCTATCTTTATTTTGAAAGGTTCTAGGCCGAGAATCAACTCAATCAGCACTATCAAACAGTCTATACATACTAACACAATAATAAATATCTGAAAGAAAAAAATAGTTGAATTTAGAATGCATTAATACCTAATTTTTAAAAATATATTTTTCATTCATTTTCAAATAATTTATCTGTATGCTGGAAGGACGGGTATCGTCTGATAAAATTATCCAATTTTCATTGACTGGTTTCCTCTTCTGACCATAATTGTTGGGGGATGCACATTCTTGTGTAATCTAAAAAAACTTAAATTGATTTACAGTTTAAGAGGACTTTGTCCTTATCTCATATTAAAATTTAATTGGTAAAAGTTAGTTTGAAAGTCAGGAAAATTCTATTCTTTTAATTAATTTACATCCAAAATTTGAAATTAGTTTTTCTACACATTAAATATTTTTGAAGTATCGACAAGCAACAAGTGATTTAATTGATTAATGTAATTAATTATGTTTTTAAATTACTGTGTATAAGCTTAAGTGATTTTAATTTTAAATTTCATTCTTTTAATTGTTTTAATTATTTGAAATTACTGTTTTTCTTAACAATAAATCTTAAAAAAGTATTGGCAAGCAAAAAGTGATTTAAGAATTAATGTAATTAATTAATTTTTAAAATGTCTTTGTATGACCGGAGGCGATTTGCTAATTATCTGACTAGGCAAAATTAAATTTTAAACATGAGACAATTAAGTAGTGTTTTCTACTTGAGTTAAATCACTTCATGACAGTTTCTTTCCTGTAATGTTAATACTGATAATCACATCAGGTCAAAGTAGAAAGCAGATATCTGTTTTCTAAAAGGGATGTAACTTGTAAAATTGTAATTAACAGCATGTATTATCCCTGACAACTTCTCAGGCTATTAGTATGAATATATTCATTTTTGAAGTATATTTTATCATTATTGTTACACAAATTCTTAGTCATTAGAAAAATAAATCATTGATAAATTCAGTTATGGAGGTTAATCCTGAAGAATAAAGACATTTGATATTTGTAAAAGTAAAAGGATGAAAAGAAAGACATACCTGAAATTTTTGTGACTCCAAGAATTCTAATAGCTTTTCTCTACATGACTTTTGGTTCTCAGGGCAAGTCTCAACAATTATTACAGAATCACTTTCAAAAATGTCCATTTATGTGTTTGAGCATAATCACCACTTCCCAGCGCTCTTTCCTCTAAATATATTTGTGATAAATAAAGGGCAGGTCAAAAGTAACATATAAAGAGAAATTTATTAATAAATAATAAATGAAGATGATGATCTTGTTTTATGACAATGTATGAGTATGAGTTTGATTATAATCAAGTTAAACAAAAAAAAAAGTTATAAATCACTACTATTCTTATGATATCCTTTTTTACCTAAAAATGCAAAATTTAATAATCCATTAATCAAAATGTCTTATTAAAAAGTAAAGGCAGTTGGAATGGTTCAAATTAGAAGTAGACCTATGAGTCCTATGGCATGCCTATGCCAATACTTATAGCACCTTTTATTATAAAATGTAATTTACTATTATTCTATGTAAGTACTATTGAAGATTATTGCTATTGCCAGTATTGCATTACATTACATCAAAACTAAAACAATCCATGCTACTCAATAACCATCAATGATATATTAAAATTGTTTTAATGAAATTTGATTTTTTTATTTCTATACAAATGAAAATATTAAATCAATAAAGGTTATTAGTTATTAATCTAAAAATTTCAATATTATAATTTATAATATTTTAGATTTAGTTGTTAGTGTGATTATCCATTCGCCTTTTCTTCTTCTGAATTTCAAATTCAAAATGATTAGTTATAGTTATAGTTTGTTTAGGCTGTAACTGTCTCATTTCATGAAAATTCTATTTCGTTTACCGCATTTAGTTAATTAGTAAACCGTTTTGAAATACGTGTTACGGTTACTTAACGTTAACTTTAATAAGTTTACATTACTCACGATTAAAATGAAAATTTTCATAGATCATCGGCATCGGCACTCTCGCTCACTGACAATTTGAAAAATCATAAATGCATTCACCTTCGCACATAGATCTAAATAATGTTATATATTATATAATAACTAATTAAATTAGGCTTAGAAAAATTTGATAAACCAAATATTCAGCCGTTCAACTGTATGATCTGCTGAACTAATGTAAAAATATCAAAAGAAAACAAAGTATGCACAAACTTGATAAAAGGCAGAGATTTTTGCTAGGGCGAGACACACCCCCTTGTTTGTAATTAACTCCGTTTGGTTGGTACCTTCTTTTCCGTCTTTTGTTGAATGACCTTTAACCTTTCCTATGAAGGCTAATTATATTGCTGAAACCGTCATGGCCATGGGAGATTCTAAAATAAAATGTTCTGGTACTTGTGCTATTTTTAGAAGCTTAACTGGCGGTCAAGAAAACGTATTTTTAAATTTGCAAGTCAGTTTAGTCAGCATCGTTTGGGGGAGGGGTTATAATGTATAATACTACAACTACAATGTATAATATATTATATATATAATTAATTAATATAATTATAATATATCGGCCGCCATCATGATCATGGGCCATGCTATCTGTGTTTTTCTTGGAACGGTCAGTCTTTTATTTGTTTATAGTTTAATTGCTTTTTATCCGAATTTTTCCCGCGTGATCCTCAGGCCCAGGCTCCAATATTTAATTTTTAGACCCAGACCTAGGAGCAATTAAGTTTGTGCACTTAAATCTAGTGACGAGGAATTGATTCCCATGCCAACAGTGGGCCTGGGCTCAGTTCAGTGCATCACTGAGCATCTAATTCTAATGGTAATAGCCTAAGTTAGTAACTATCGCGTATTCGTCAAGATCAAGGATTTTGCGGAGTATATTTATTTTATATTATTAAAAATACTAATACTATATCTATTTATTAGGGCTGCGGAAATTACCGATTAATTTCTCGATTAATCGGTAACAATTTTTATCGATTAAAATAATTTTAATCGATAAATAATAAGATAAAATAGCAATTAAAATTAAAGAAAATGTCTCAATTTTTTTTTCGATTTATTAATAAATAATTAATAATACTTTGTTATTTTTTTTTACGTACAAACTTCTCCATCTAAAGGAAACATGACAAATGTGAAAACTTTAAGTAACCTGTTTCATAAGGACAATGATATAAAAACACATTGTTTTTAATTAATTAACAATAACAAAATTTAAATTCATTATATTGAAATTTTTATATTTAAGTTTATCTCCTACAATATTATAGTTTTAAAATTAAATTAAATCATTGTTATGGGCTTTTTTAAAAATGCCATAAAAGGTCACAAAATGTGAAAGAAGACAACATAGTGAAAAAAGTGATTATGAGGTCTTAGAAAAAAATCATGACCTTTGAACCACTTGGGATAAAAAGATGATTTTATGTTTTTGTTTATCATCAAACAAATTCTTTATTGCTTTATAACTTTTATATTTTAAAATTAATAAAAAAATTTTCATCCAAGTGCCTAAACTTTAATACGTTATTGAACTTATTTTTATTGATATGTTCTTAAAGTAACTCAATACTTCCCTTGAAATTTTCAGTGTAATGACGTCATACATCTTTATTTTAAGCTTCAACAAAATTATCGATTAATTAATCGGTAATTGTTGAAAAGTTAACGATTAAATTTATTTTAATCGATAACAGCCCTACTATTTATGTTTTAAATTATGATAAGATTTCAAAGTTACCTTCTAGAGTACCTTCGCCTTATTAACACTCATTGATCATTGTTAATATTAATTATCATAAATAGCGCTTGGGAATCTTAAATAAGTAATTTATTTATTTTTAAATTTCATTTCTAAGTATTTTTAGAATACGATTTAGGGCCAATGGTAAAGCTAGGTCAGGTAGGCGCCGAAAAACAACAACTTTGCCTTTCTAATTTTGAAGCCGAAAAGATATCATTTCCATGTAAGGGAAAAACGATTCTGTAAAACGGGTAGCTTTAACCATTTATCAAGTGGGGCAATTAAATAGTATTTTCTGACGTGCACATAGCATGGATATCGAGCACAGTTTTCTGAATCTCATTTCGCAAAGATAAAATTAATATGTTCGAAAGAAAAATAAACAAAAGACAAACAGAATCAGAATGGCCGTCTAAGAAAATCAGACGATAGGCCTGTAATAAGGGAAATAACCCTTGATGGTCATGTATAGAATTAATTAATAGAGTGAGAGTTCTTGGTAATAAACCGGAAGTTATAATATGGAATTCAGACATGGTGTGTTGGTTTTCAATTCATTATATTGGCGACGAGGTAAAATTTTCTAATCAGAAACAATCCATGAACATCTTCGTCAGAAACAATCCAAACATCTTTGAAAAGGAAGATCAGATCTAAGTTCTAAAAAGATCGATAAGTATTGAAACCATATTTTAATTCGTTCGATCACTTTAATCAAGATCTAAAGAGGAGACACAAACAAATTTACAACATGGCTTTCGCAAAGCTACCAGCCTACCCTGCATTCGATACGAAGGCAGAAGGTGTGGCTACTCGATGGCACAAGTGGGTGTTAAGGCTAACAAATAACTTGTTTGTGGCATACAATGTCACTGACGAAAGCAAAAAGAAAGCTCTCCTACTAACATATGCTGGTAATGATCTTAATGATATAATATAGTCGAATCACTACCGGACTTGGAAAAAACTCCAACACCGGATGAATCAGTGTTTGATAAGCTCATTCAAGCATTGAACCGTTACTTTAATCCAAGAGTGAACAAAGAGATTCAAAGATATGCTTTCAGACAGCTCCATCAACAAACAGAAGAGATAGAAACCTTCTACACAGAGTTAAAGCAGCTAGCACCATCGTGTGAGTTCCATAACCCTGATGAAGAGATAAGGTCACAACTAATAGCTGGTTGTAAATCATCCAAGGTACGTGAAAAAGGATTAACCAATCCTAATATTTTGTTGACAGACTTATTACAGTTTGCCAGAACCTGCGAGATCACGCAAAAACATGTTAAGGAGATAGAAGGAAATAATGCATCTCTGCACAAAATGAGATCTACTACTAGTACTAGTTCAATTAATTACAGCAAGCCCAAACAACACAATTATAGATCTACGCAAAAAACAAGACAGAGTTCCTTACTCTAAATGTAAGAATTGTGGAAGGGCATGGCCTCATGAAGGTGGTCAGAAATATTGTCCAGCTTTCAATAAGCAGTGCCGAGCATGTGGCAAAAACAACCACTTTGCTACTGTTTGCAATAGTGCAAATAGACCAGTATTTCAACCGAAACGTAACACACACCAGAAACCAAGTTTTAAAAAGGACATTAGAAA